>JAOUZG010047904.1:2345411-2369236 GCA_026289955.1 Argiope argentata
TTTTTTTTCGTGAAATCCGTTTCCCCATATTTTGAATAGTATGTGTACAAAATTTTGAGCCTTTACACTGAGTAGTTCGATATCCATGGAGGTCAGAGTAGGGGTGTTTTATTTCTGGCCACCTTGTATTTTCCATTGTATTTTATATTATTTTATACTGATTTCCCAATAATGATGGTTTCAAAAGACAAAGATATCATCTGCAAAGAGAGTACATTGGACTCCTTCCTCTACGGTTTTATGAAAATCATGCATAAAGACAAAGAACAAAATTGATGAAAGAACACTGCCCCTAAGTAATCCTTTGTTCAATATTCTGTTACTAGAAAGAGAGTACTTCCAGCGAATTTGAAAAGTTCTGCGAGGAAATTGAATAACCACTTTGTCATGTTGTCTGTTATACCAAATTGTAAGCATTTAAAAATAGGACTGTCGATATGAACAGAATCTTATGCACTTTTGATATTGAGATTCACAGCAACGAAGTTTTGTTGTTGTGGTTGTAGTTGCTGTTGTTTTTAAGCTTCTGTGAATTTTGCTTCAAAATTGTTAATGTCAGTTTGGTTAATCCCTTAAGGGTCGCATATATATCGATTGTTTTGTATAATAATATTATTTTGTTTAAAATCCAGATATGTGTGATTTGAAAGTTTATTTATAATTTTAAAGAACATTTTTGGATTACGAGATATTGTGCAACTCCCCCCTCCCCCTAATATTCTCTTTTCGCCTTTTTAACTTGAAAACGAAGCCGACTTGCATATTTTTTGTTTCATCCATTTTTTTTTTTAGATATGTTTCTGATAGCTTTTTTTTCTCAAAGTATTGACCTTTTTTCACACGAAAATTTAAAGTTCCAAAGGATATAGATGTTGTACGCTTCTTCTCAAAAATCCAGTGGCAGTTTTAACCTCATATCCACGAATTTTATTGTCTCTTCCTGGGATAGTCCGCTCTTTTTCCCATAGTTTCCAGAGCATTTTATTTTTAAAGTCACCCTCAACAAGTACATCACCCACCTGAAGTTCAATCTGTCGATTGGGATTTTTCAAATTGTGGGCAGTTCTAAGGTTCAATAAATACTGCTCTTTCCATCGTTTCCACTGCTGTCTCATAAGTAAGGACTGATATTTTCTCCTTTACAACAATGAAGTTTTTGATCCGAACTCTATTACTTCTGCAAAGTTAAGTTCACAAGTTGGCTCCTTTCCAAAATTCAAAAAAATGAGCTGGTGTCAAAGGTTGAGGCTCATTATTTTCGTCATAAACAAACGTCAAGGGATGCAAATTTAGTACAGCTTCAACTTCACTAAGAGTAGAGTGGTCATCTCTTCCAAGTTCAAAAGAGCTTTTCCCACGATTTTTCTGAGGCATTCCTTCACAGATTTTACAAGACGCTCGTTAAAACCCCTTACCATGTAGCTCGCTCAATTATGTTTTTCAATACAATTCTTTCCTTCGTAATAAATTTCAAAAATAAATTGTCCGATAAAATCTTAGAGAAAATAGCAATTTCTGATTTTGCTCTTTGGGAAGTTTTTGCGTTATCAAAATACACTGTTTTGCAGTTTCCTCTTCTAGCTATAAATCTTCTGAAAGCAAGCAAGAAAGAATCTGTAGTCATGTCCGATACATGTTCTAGATGAATTGCTCTTGTGATTCCGCAAGTAAATAGGACAATTAGGATTTCTGGATTTTTCCGAAGCTCTTCACATAGAAGGGTCCATCAAAATCTAAACCAAAAATAGAGAAAGGATGAGCTTCATTAATTCGATCACGAAGTAAAGATGCAGTAATCTGGTCAGCTGGTCTCGAAAGATATTTTTTGCATATAATTCAATTTTTCAGGATACTTTTATTTAATTGTCGACCTTTCAAAATCCAATATTGAGATCTTATTCTAGTCCGTGTCGCAGCTACTCCACCATGATTTTCTCGTATTCTCTAAAAACTATTAACCGCGTTAAACATGATTTTTTTTTGGCAATAGGGTGGGATGTTTCTCCTCTGGCAATAAATCACTAAATTCTAGTTTTCCACCCTACCTCATCTAAATAGAGAACAAAATTACACAGATGTGCGGGCTTTCCGTTTTTTAAACTTTTATACTCTTTCCTAAAAAATAGTTTTTGCTCGTTTGATATGAGAGGATTCTCTGCCTCCACCAATTCTTTGGTTGTCAAGATGTTGGTTACTTCATCGCATTTCTTAATCTTCTTAAGGAATTTTTTCACCCAACCAAGGACTCTCACCAATTTTTCTAAATTACTATACTTGGTGGTAACAATAACATTTTACAAGTGTTCCACAATACATTTATACTGGAAAGTTCCTTCAGGTTTCTTCTTATATTCCAATTCAGATAGCCCATCATAGCCATCAGAAATTTGCTCACTTTCGGACCGAGGCCAGAATTTAGGAGGCAAGTAAACCTACTTTGGTCCATGCAACTAATTTTTATCATTCAGAAGTTTGTCAACTCCAGTGCCTCTGGTAACCAAATCAGCTGAATTCGAATTACCTGGACAATGATACCAATTCGCAGGAGAATTTAAACTCTGTATTTCCTCAATTCGGTTCCTGACAAAAAGTTTAAACTTGTCTGGTAGATCCTTAATTTAAAAATACGTAATTTTAGAGTCGATTCAAAAATGACGGGATATCCGAATTAAATGCTTTCAAGATGTGGTGACTTAATTTAGAAGACAGCAAAGCAGCCATAAGTTCTAATCTTGGCAATATAAGGGTTTTTAATGGAGCTACTCTATTTTTTGAAGCCACAAAATTAACGTGAACATTTTCAGAAGTTTCAACGCTTAGATACGCGACTGTGCCATACGCTTTTGAACTAGCGTCTGAAAATAAATGTAATTCCAAATGGTCTATTTTCTCATTTACACCTTCATGTACATAATAACGAGGAACAAAAAAAAACAACACTCATTTATTTGGGTATTTCATCACACCAATTCCTCCTAAGTGAACTCAAATCTTCGGGCAAATGGTCATCCCAATTTATTCCTAAACACCAGACTTTCTGCATCAAAATTTTTATTCTCATAGTAAAAGGGTCGAGGAATCCTCCTGGATCGAATATCCTACCTATCTCTTGTAGGATGAATCGTTTACTGTCAGTCCTTCTTGTAACTAATTCAATTAATTTCTCGACATCAAAGTGAAGTAAATCCTCGAAGCTATTCACAAGACTTTACATGTAAATTTTTCGGGTACGATTATTCCCGATTTATCATCTACCGCTATACCGCCCTATATCGCTTAGACACTTAATCGTATTCAATATTCGATTCAAAATTTTTCTTTATTTGATTCTTAGAAAAGTCATATTTCTGTTTAGTGTCAATAAATCCGGAGGTCTCGAGATCCCCAAATTTTTTCAGTTGATTTGAAATTAGATTTTCCTGTATTATTACACTTAGTACGATTGAGGCTTGATTCTCGCTGTTGTGACCCTGAAGGCACCAACCAAATATGGTATCGACAGCTACCAATTTCTTACTTAGATGCTTAATATTTCCAGTAACTATGTCATAATAATAATCTACCCCTATTAGTAAAGTAATAGGCTCATGATTGGACGGCAAATCCACAAGGACCAAATTTTCTAATTGAAACGTAATGGGAATATCGCTTGATTCAGGAGTGGGGATATTAGATGTCGAAATTTCATCTGTGACCAAAACCTCTAATTCTATTTTCACATCAGGCCAAACTTTTATTACTGTTAACTTCACTACATCACACTTTTTTTTCAATACGAGTTTTGTTTCCAAAGGTGTATACCGATAATCTTCTGAGAGTGTTAAGTCCCAAATAATCAGATAATTTTTGAGTTAGAAAACTTTTCATTGATCCACATTCACAAAGTAAACGAGAAATTACTTCCTTAGAATTATTCTCAATCTTTGCAGTGCATGTTTGCAACAGAATTTTTTTTTGTTAGAAATTATCGAAACGACTGTCACGTATTACTGCTTCTTTTTCAACTGACTCAGATTTTTCGTTCATTTTAGAGAATTTTGATTTAAAACAAATTGTCTCATTGTGTCTGCCAAAACAAATTCTACAAGTTACATTCGAGGAACAATTTTTCTTTAAAATGTTTCAGTCGAAGACACAAGAAACATTTGCCTTGTCTTTTCAAGATCTCTCTCTCTTCTTTTCAATGCCAATTTTATCGCATTTTTCTGCGCGATGATTCAAATTGCAGAAAAAACAATGTTCCTGAGAACCCTTTGGTTTATGGATGTCATAAACTCGCATGTAGATAAACCATTTTCAATTTTATTCTGAGATTTAAATTTAATTTTGTTAGAATCGGCATAAGAATTAGTAGCCATGACTTTCGTTTTCATAAAAAATGTTCTCTCTCTACATTCAATTTCAGCCTGAAGAAAATTCAATAAATCATTAATATCCAGACTTAATTTTCTATCTAAGCTTCTTGGATTAAGTTCAAGTGCAAATTAAGTTGGAATAATTTTCATGATAACAGCAACAAGCATAGAACTATAACATTTCGTTTTCTAAACCTAACACGTGTAAACATCTAACATTTACTTGTATTTCACTTAGTAATTTTTTCAACTTTGGAATGTCATTATATTTATGCATCGGAAACAGGTTCAATAATTTATTCATGTGATTATCAATTATTACCTCTTTATTTCCGAATTTTTTCTTCAGAATCTCAACAGCAAAATCGTAATTTAATTCGCTGATTTCAAAACCGTCTATTGCTTGGGCAGCCAAATAGCTTTTTAAGTAATTAAATTTTTCGATTTTTGAAAGGGAATCATTATCATATATCGAAATTGGAAACATATTCCAAAAGTTAGTAAATCGAGTGCAGGCACCATAAAATTTATTTATTATCAACCTAGGAAGTTTCACTATATTATGTGTGTTACCAGAAGCTGAATTTTTTTCCGTATCACAATGCACTAAAGAGTTAACACAGCCTTTCTTTTCCTTTAATTTCATATTAGTGCGAAATACCGTGGTAGTAATTTTGTCAGAATATTCAAAGGACGAGTTTAATTCAGCGTCATACAAATCTAAAGTTGTTCCATTAAGCACAATGCTATCAATATTTTTTAATTCCTCTGATTTCGAAATCAATAAATTAACTCTTTCCTCAAGGAAAGCAAAATCAATATTTTCTTCTTTTAAAGATTTATCAATAGCTTTAATAAGTCTTGTATCCGAGGATCTTAGCGCGGTTCGCACTTTTTTATTCTTTTCCATCGTATCCATTTTTATTTTAAAAAAGAAATAAAAAGATCTTAGACTTTAGCAGTCTTCGCTCGCTTGACGTAAGCTATTCCAATCCGAATTCTTCAGTATTCGTATAGTAATTCGAATTTCTACTAAATTTAAGGTAATTATTACTTTTCCTTGCCTTTCCCGACCGATGCACCATGAAAAAAATATAATCTTTTCGAAGTAACAACTTTAATAATCAAAACGCAACCACGCTTCCAAAATCCAAATCATCCAAGAACACAGACCGGAAATCTCATGAGTGTAGGTAGGGAGACAACGGAGCCCCAAACGTGGTGGTTTATCGCCATTTCAATTCAGTTTTTTTCACAGTTTTGAATCGCATTTTTGTTGTTTTTTCTTTATACTCTTCTACACTTTGGAATTCTATTTCATCAATTTTAATTTAACTTTCATTTTGTGAATTGAAATTCATCTGGTTTTAAAATATCACTTCCGATTTTGGTTATTTGCTTCGTCACTGCACCTCGTAATCAACCAAGTTTACGTCTTAATCTGTTTACCTCTTCAGGCATTTTCAATAGTGATTTTATTTCTATTATAGTATAAGTATCATATAGATTCAACCATCAATTTTTCAAGTCATCAATATGTCTGCAAGTAAGTATTTATCTTTCATTTTCAAACATGCAAAATATCTTAAGTTTACTCTTTTGCACTTATGAATCAAAATGTTTATTAATACTTATTAATTGGACTTGTCTTATTGTCCAGGACCGCCATTATAGATGAGTAATAATCACTTGGTACAAGCAATCCATATTCTTTTAAATGTGATATTTGTTCACATCACTCACAAAAACGCATAAACATTTAGAATTAAACGGATATTACAATTTATGCCGTAGACCAGGTAACAGTGCTTTCAATCTACTGTCTCGGTATCAACTAACTGTAATTACGGTGGCGCTACTGTCGGACTCTAAAAATCCAAAATGGGAGGAGTTTGTGACGCCACGGTTACAATGAGTTTTAAACAGCACTATAACACGCAGTACAAAATTTACAACTTTTAATTGGTATTCAAATGAAACAAAAAGAGGATATCGAGATCAAAGCATTACTTGAAGATGAACATAAGGAACGCATTATTCATGAAAAAGAAAAATTACTCGTCGAAGTCAAGCGAAATTTCGTGAAATTGCAACAGGAAAAGGAGCATCAATAGAATAAAATCCATAAACTGCCTTTAAATATAAGCCCGGCAACACAGTAGCTATACAGTGTACTCAATTTGGCGCCGGTCTTAAATTGCGCCCAAGATATTTTGGACCTTACGGAATCATTAAGATCAATCCTAACGATCGATATGATGTTAAGAAGATAAGACTTCACGAAGGTCTGATCATAACGTCAACTACGGTAGATAAAATGAAGAAATGGTGTTCAATTTAAGTATTCGCCATTAAAAATTTGTTTTTTTTTTTTTCATATTTTCTATTATCTGCTTTGCCCTCCCCATTTCAACCTTATTGCTTACATTGCTCTCAACTTCGAGTGGTGTGCAGGACGGCCGTGTGGGATAGATTTAGCTCCATGCGATGTCAACACGCATGGGAATGACGTGATGGAGCTTTGGAACTACTTGAGGCTGTGCGAAGAAAGTCATGTTGCGATGCAGAATTTCTTAAATTTTATAAAAGGCAGCCCACTTTCCTTTCTCCTTTCGTTTTTTTTAAGTGTTGTGCTTATACTTTTAATTGTTAGTTAAAAAAGTATTTAAAAAGATCAAATGCTTTGGTTCTGAGAATTACATTTAAATTCCCATGTACTATATACATACATATATATAATTCTGAATATTTTTTTTTTTCTAGCTGGTTAAAAAGTTTTGGAGCTTGAACGATTTTCAGATAGGAGAGGGGTGCCATCGTTTTCTAAATATCGACACATGTTGTAATCTAATAGTCACATGATTGTTTCAAATCGATTTAAGCTGGTTTCCCATGAGTAAAGCTCAGTCCTCGAGAAAAAGATTTTAGAACTCGGTTGATTTTAAAATGGCCAAAAACCATCGTTTTTCTAAATTGTGATTTCGAAATACGAATCATGTGAGAGCGTGATGTTCTTCTTTCGGATCGATACGACATGACTTAAAAAAAATATTGTTCTCACTCGCTAACTTGAAATTTGCGTTAACTTATTTCGTTTTTATTTACTTTCTGTTACACTATTTTTTTGGAATAGTGTAACCTACCATGCATTAAAAGAAAATATTTAGATGTGGTCATATGCCGATTACAGAAAGAGAGCACCAATTAAGCTTGGACAATTAATTTCAATTTGAATAGACAGAAGTTATTTACTAAACTGTGTATACTTTTAAGGAGGCGCAATTGTTAGAATTTCACCCGTTCGAAGTCTGTGCCGCAGGGTGTAGTGATATCAGTTGCGATCTTCATTTTAATTTGATTCTTACTGTTCGCTATTCATTTAATTCCGTTTTCATTTCAGGTTCTGATCCACATATTCGAGTATCTGGATGTTCGGCACCGGCTGATCGCGGGGCAAGTATGCAAAAAATGGTTGGATGCCACAAACTGTCGCCTTTTGTTGAAAGATGTGAGCCTCTGTATCTCTCCGAAAAACGAAGAAGCCGTGAGAGCCATTCCCTGCATGATGAGGCAGTTCAAGTGCTTCGCATTTTATCAAGTCGCGATCGACGGTTTCTTTTGGCAGTTCTTGAAACACCTCAACGAGCAGCTCATCTCCCTGTCCTTCATCGACTGTCAATTCGATAAGGATTATTTTTACATCAATCCCGAAGAAAAAATACCTTCTTGTGACAACTTGCAATATTTGAAAATTCGCGGTTGTTGTGCTTTCGCTCTATTTGCGTCCCTTCCTAATGTTACCATTTTGGAAATTCTTGACTGTCTTGACCTTACAGATCGTGATATACATGAACTGGACAAATCCATACCTAATTTAGTGATATTTACGTTCGCCAATCGTGTAGCGTGTGATCCAAGAGCTTACAAACGATTTTATGTTAGAGGAAACTCTGTAGAAAATGAACCATCCGATGCCATCCTATCTTTCCCTGCTATCAAAAATTTCATAGCAAAAAGAAGTAAAACTCTGCTTTCGATAGACTTTTCTAGAACAGGTTTATCACCGACTGCTGCAATAGAGATTTCCGCAATCAATAATTTAAGATTACATAGAATGTTATTTAGTTATGATTTATCCGGTAGCCGCATCGAAATGTTTTGCCGAAATCAACCTACTTTAACTTCTCTTGACCTTAGTACAGCTCTGAATCTGTCAGATGAAATTTTGAGTAATATTTGTCGAATCCTGGTAAACCTGAGAGAATTGGTCGTTATATTCAAGCACAAAATTGACTTCAGCGTCATAGATGTCTTCAAACTGAAGCTTCTTCAAAAATTGAGCCTCACTTTTTGTACTAACATATCTCCATTTAGTTTCCAGGCAGCGATTTCAGAGTTAAAGACAGTGACAGTTAATTTGAAGTATTTGAATTTGGCCTTTACGAAGATTAGTGATGAAACTCTCAGAAAACTGCTATCACTTAATCGAAATATCGAACATTTAGATTTAACTTTTACTAATGTTTCGAATACGACTCTCCACTTTATATCCAAATCTCTCCCACGACTGAAATGTTTGATTATCAATAGCTGCAAGCGCATTTGCAATTCCGGATTGACTGGGGAACACGATTCTCACTCGGCGATTTCGGATTGTTCCTCCCCAGAAACTTGCGTGCCACTTTCTAATCTTAGAGAATTAAGAACACTGGATTTAAGCAAGAATCCATTAATAACAAGTGATGCATGCATCCAATCTATCCGATTTAAATATTTGGAAGTTTTGAAACTATACGGTTGCCAGTGTTTGGATTCTGATATTGGGCTCCAGCTATTGTTGCAAAATCCTTCTCTAAAAGAATTTCAACTAGCATATGATCTAGATGATTGACACCTATGTATTTTTATTATCATGTTTTTGCAACAAATCTATGACGTCTCTAAATTTATATAGACAACTACTTTGTGCATCAACTGCACTTGGAAACTTAGAGAACTGCTTTTATTTATTACAATTAATGTTAATTTAACAATATTTAAAAATAGAAGGTTATACAGTGACAATGTCTCTGAATTCATGAGCAAAACTTTAAAGTTAGGTAAAGTTTGTTTAAAGAAGCATATTTTGTATAATAATTGATTGGAAATAAAAAAAATGGCAAAAAAAAAAAAAAAGACATGCTGTGGAAATGGGAAGAAAACTCTGATGTTTTCTTCCTTTAAATGATTCCTTATGTGTGTTTTACCTCTTCTTAAAATTTGGTCCATGAATATTTGGTCTCCTATACTGTGATGAAAATTTTAATATAAGAACATATTCTTCCATTCATATAGATTCTCTTAGTTAAATGTGAAACCAGCTGCTCCTCATGCCATCTGGTGATAAACAAAGAAACTACAGGAATTGAACATCACAGACCTTAATTTGTCATATTCTCACACATCTGTAACTATATTATCTGTGACGTAATCAAACCTCACATGTAAGATCTGGATCCTACGACTCCAGACAGATCTACTATTTTCACTAATTTTTTTAGAATAGTAGAATATTATATTAATATTTAATTATTATATTAATAATGCGAAATATTATAATTATAATGCGAAATAAATTATTTTCATTGTTCATTTGTAGATTTTGCCTTGATCACATTCCTTAATTTTATTTAGATATACATCTTAAGCAAAAAATGTAAAGTTGGGGGAAAATTTGGAATTTTTTTATCATTCTTAATAATAGAAAAGGATAACTTACGGAGATAAATTTATTTCAGTTAAGCTGTCCACACTCAATAAAGACTTTTGCCGTCATTAATTTGAACATGTTTACATTATTATTTATGCAACCAATAATATTTAATTTTTAAAAAGCAATAACTATAAAGAATATTTTTTAAAAAAAATTCAGGCAAATACACTATTTTTAAACAATCAGCTTTAAACTCAATGCATAATTTATCTTTGCTTTGTTATTGTTGCAGATTGCATGATCAGATGATCAAAAGTTGATTTAATTCTTTCAACCCTAATGGGCTTATACGTCCCACAGATTCCCTTCATTCCCTATTTGGTAAATAAATCCCATTTTTACACGTGTTGTAGAAAAAACCGTTTTTATATTTGATTTAAAATTTTTAATCGTGTGAAAGAATTAAAGAAGTCCTAGCATCTGCTCAATCATGTTTACGATGGTGTAAAGTGCATGTTTTTAAAAAATAGAGTAGTACAGTCTGATTGCGGTTCTTCCATCTCTTTATGTTAAGATATCAATCATCTAATAAATTTTTTTAAAAACAGTACAGGAATTTTTTTTTGGGGGGGGAGGGGGGAGGTATAAACATTAAAAAAAATCTCTTCGTCAAAAGTTTTTTTTTTGTGACCCGTAGTATTTTTTTTTTTTTTTTTTTTTACTGGTTTTAAAAGAGTTGCAAAAAAATTTTTTACTAACATTTTTAGATAATATTGGAAATTAGAAGTTTAGAATTTATGTCAACATTTTCTTTTTATTATTATTATTTATTTATCCTTTTTCTTATTTATCCTTTCCTTATCCTTTATTTATTTATCCTAAAGTTTGTATCGCATTTCGGAAATCACCTCTTTGAGATTCTAGTTAAAAGCGATTCTTAATCGAATGTCTTCCGTCAGCGGATTTACCTTGAACGCCTCTAATCCGGCTAACTAAATTACCATCCTCATTATTACATCACAATTCAACTTCCAGTTTTAAACAGTGTTTGTGCAGCTTCAAAATAAGGCCAAAACTGGTTCATTAAAACGACATATCATATTTTACATATTAAATTATGAAAAATTAACCCTGCAACGTATATTTTTCCGTTTACTTTTTTAAATGTGGAAGTAATATTTAAAGATTTATATAGTCATCAGATTAATATGAATAAATGTAACGTTTAAGAATGCATTTCATAATTATTAATGATTGAGTCCAATGAAAGCCGTAGATGGACGTGGACTGCGTTTTTTCATTGTGCATCAGTTGAGTCTTAATATATAAATATTGGCAGGTTCATCCATTCAACTAATTCTTCTTTTTACTAAAGTCTGTTAAATAAAATTTTAGAATTCGTTAAATGAATTTTATTTTTACGCAATCTATACAAGAATTTTACAAATATTCTTGTTAAGGATTTATATAAAATAGCATGACAAGATTCAACAAGGGAAGATGATACCCAGAGTCAATGGGATATCATCAAAGAGGAAAATAAATAAAATTTTAATAAAAACGGGTGATTACAAAAAAAAATTCCGTCGATGGTTTTAATATTTTAAAGTTGACCCAGAAATGTTTTCTGTATTTCAAATTTTTCTTAATATTTGCAGGATTGCTTTCATTTCAGATATTTATTTTATATTTTTGATTTAGTTTTGTGACAAAATATAATATACGTGTTTATTGTTATATCAAATTCTTATTTAAAAAAATATCACGGATATATTTATCAGTTCGAGAAGACAATCTTTATTCAAAATAGCATTCAATCTTAAAATTTGCACTTGAAATTTTCTATAAAACTTGAAAAGACTTGGCTAACAGTGAAGATACAATCACACCAATCTATAAAGCCACTCGCATTGAAAAATATAACACTAAATGAAAATAAATATTACATAAACAAGAACTCTGATGCGTATTTTTCAACGTCAAGAAATTTCTGATACAGTACATTTAATTATACAAGTTTCCCAATTTTGGATCAACAACATAAATTTGAATGCTTGGAAGCGCATCCTTAGATGTAAAGTAGGAACAGCAAATTTTGAGCAAAAATATTCATTAGTATTTCTTATTTCTCTTCGCACGACACGTAAGAGAAAAACTTAATAGTATTATGAAAGAAAATTCAAATAAAAAATATATATTTAAAGAAAAAAAATTAAAGACAAATTTTGAGAAAATACTACCGAAGTGTTTAATTGGATACGATATAACTCCACATTAATGGCATTAAATCTATTTTAATTTCTAAATGCTCTTTGATATGTAGGAAACTGCTGAAACCATGCAATTAATTTTACAAAATAACTCTGATGCGTGAAACATAGAAAAAAGATAAACATGTTTTAAAGACATTTTATCACATCCAAAATGTTATATAAATTAAAACATATGATGATGGAACAAAATTTGATCCAAGGTAATTTACAGATGATTTATAAAAATCATATAAAAAACATTATTCTTCACGAGTTATAAGTAAAATCATCCCTCAGATTTTTTGAAACACACAGCTCATGAATAATTTTCGATAATCACAAAACTGATAATAGTTATATTGCTAGCATTTTAAATGCAGCAAACAAAATTAATCTCTTCAACAAATATAATAATATTTGCAAGAAACCTGAAATCTGTTATTGTTTGAAGGTATAAACATGTAGTGTAAAATGACTCTTATTTTGTCTGGTAAGTATACTAGTTTTTATGCATAAACAAGAACTTTTTTTTTGTTTTTTGCATTTTATCTCGGTATTTTCAATCGGTATCTCATATAGAACATAAATCACGTCATCTGATTCGCGCCTGCCATCTTCCATTACGCTATTTCATATTCCATTTTCTACTGACTCGTTCCTACCGTAATTAAAGACCGCAAAGAAGGTTTCATCTCGACAAGCGCACGTTTATACATTAATACGTAAAATTTCACGAAATAATCTTGAATTTTTAAAAAAATGTCGTTTAAAAAAAGATCCTAAAGACGCGGTTGGAATAGTTCACGTAAGAATTTGGTTATAAACATTTGGTTAAATCACTAGCATATTGAAAAACATTGCAGTTGTGCCAGCATTTTGGTTAAAAATTTCATTGTAATCACTAAAACAATGTAGTCTAGCTGCAATAAAAAAATAATGAATTTCCTACAAAGCATTATCACAGACGAATCTTTTTTAAAATAAGAAGTTGTAAAGTTGATCCTTGGAGGGATTGTTGTAAATAATAAAAATAAAATGTGTATAAAACCATTCATGGCGAAAGTTGGCAAAAACAAATTTGTAAAAATGTCTTCTTTAACATTTATCGAGTCGTGTTCGATCCCAGATGATAGAATCTAAGGGCAACATAACAAGGGGAAGAGGATTCAAGATTTTTAATGGTCTTTGCAATAACTTAATTTGAGAACAGTTGCCATGTTCTCGAACTTATTCAAAACAAAATCCAATACTGTTCAATTTTCGGAACATAGCCTTGGGATTATTTTCGCATTGCCAAATGGGCTGAAAGTCCGTTGGGTTTATTTTATTTTTCAACTGGTTGACTAAGCCACGTCAGCAGTTTAGGTAAACTTTGAATTAGAGCATGCAGACACAATGAGACAGCCTTGTGATGCCTTTAGAATTAGTGTCCGAATGTAAATATGATTTCTTTGGAGTAGGTATAGTGAAACCAATCCTCTTAAACTTTACTCCTATTTTAAAATTATATCTGGAAAATTATGCGTTACGATCTCAACGTCTCTTGAAAATGTATATCCATCTGTAAAAAACGTAAAATCTTGAAGCTGATAGGCAAAAGCAGATTCATGTTCTTCTAACTTAAGTTACCTGTAAGTATAATATAAAAACAATTATTTCAATAACTTGAGTAAATTAGTTAAGATAAATCAATGTTTCGTTTTCGAAGCGACACAACGTTATATTTGGACGGGCCTTACCAGTTTGAGGTCATCAGTAACCCTTCTCTTTCTTCTGATACAATCCAAGCTTTCGCATCACTCTTTGACTCTCGTAAAATTTGACTTATTCTAAGACTATATACCCAACAAATACTTAATGGTATTAGCTTTCAAAAATTTGACCATCAAGTGGTATCTATATTTTTGCCGAATTAAAAACAATAAAACAAATATATAATATAATGATTCTTATTTACAGGTACAACTTCTCAACTTCTAAGATGTGGCAGATATAAAACTTTGGAATATAAAAGCTTTTTCATTTAAATGAGACAATTTTCGTCATTATACTGCTTTTGCTAACACAAGCACCTTATAAAAAATGATTCATCTGTACATGATAGACTTTCCTGCAAAATCAATCTGAACACTGTTCTTATCAACAAATAAGAAATTGTCATAAGCCTGTACTTCTTTTTCTGGAAAATAATGATGAGTTAAATTTACATTGCTATTCCAAATTAAAATTTAAAAAATTGTCGCACTTTCAATGAAAATATTTTCTGAATGATAGACTAAGATCATCATATAAAACACATGATGTGCAAAAGATAGTAAAACATCAAAAGACCTATGAATATATATGTTCAGTACTTTGCTACCAACTCGCCAAGTTAGTGAGCCCCTTTTCTAGGGTTGCTCTTTTTTGTCTTTTCCGCGGGTCATAACCCGCCCTGTAGAATTTGGAACGAGGAACGCGAGGCATACAGTTGGAAGTGGGGTACTTCAAGCCCCTTCTATGGAAAATAAACTGCATTTATAGAAGCATCGCAGTTCCTTAGTTTGTCATCAATTAGCCACACCACAATTAAGAGTACAATAATCTCTTAGTTTATCATGAATTAGCTACACCGCAATTAAGAGCTCAATTCTGAATTTGTTCTCAATCTCATTTTTGGAGCGATCATCGGCCTCCACAACAATATAAAAGCATAAAGTTTTAAACACATACGTATCTTCTTCGATGAAAAAACTCCTCGAATATACCTTCGTCGTAGTCTGAAATAATAATCAGTTCAGAATTCATTTCACGTATCAAATTTTCTGCTTCGTCCTCGGATATCTTGGCTGACTCTATAGAAATTTTCTCCAGCTTCTTCGCGTGACTAAGGAAGTTCTTCAAACCATCTTTCGTTAAATAACAATCACAGATGCAGGCTATCTTCAATTGCGCCAGTGCTATTGGGTTCTCTTTCAGAACCCTCGACAAAAAACTGTCGGTTAAGAATTCGGAATTTTTCAGAAAAAGCTCCTGTATATTGCAACACTTGCAAAGCAGAAGTCTCAAAATATTGCGGCAGCTATATCCCTCCGAACTGAAAAAAGCAAGTCGCTGAAGTTGCCGTGGATTTGCAGAAGTTTCCGTCCAGTCTCTAACCACGTGCTTGCAATCGATTTTGAGAGACACTAATACAGGGCAAAACTTAAAAATGGTATCGAATTCAATATTGTCAACTCTATGTAAAGCCAAATGTTGCAGATTCGATCCGATTTTAGACAGGAGAGAAAATATCTCGGGACGGAAATCCTTTTTTCCATGGTCGAATTCTATTTCCAGGTAAGTGAGAGTTCGAAGCGTGTGCAAAACACACATTGCCCCTTGGTAGTGTCGCCTCGGTATTTTTATAACGAGCTCTTTTAGCATCGGGCAGGTTAAAGCCGCAGTGCGAATGGACAAAAGGAAATCATCTTCGTATTTACTCCACCCGAGGACTTTATGCTCTCTCCAACAGCAGCTCTCCAAACCATACTTGCGAATATTGCTCGTATCCGAACCGTGCAAGTATCTAAGAGCCTTGGAAACGTCAAGGTATCCCAGGGAGCGCAGATTTGTGCAGTTCACCAAGAGTTCTGCAACCTCTTTGAAATGCAGAAATTCTTCTGCCCTCCGGCCGCACAAAGTCAGTAGTGACAGGTTTTCGTGAGCTTGAGTCCGGTCATCCACTTCTTCTAGAAGGTCATCGAGATAGCTCTCTGGAGTAAAGTGCAGCTTCACTATTCTAAGTTTTTTACATTTCCTAATGGCTGTCAAGCTGAAAGAGACAGAGCAGTGCAACTCCTCCAGATTCTTGAGCGCTTTCAGGAGCTCCTCTAGCAGTCTGCTGACGATGGCGAGGTCGAATCCGCAGACATTAATCAGGCTGAGTGACTTCAGCCTCCTGCAAATAGTGAACGATCTCAACGTGGGCAGCAGCTCCTCTTCCAGTCTGAGATTCTGAAGGGTGATATGCTTTACTCGACCGGTTAGGAGCAAGGGCTCGATGTAGTAAGCTCTGAAACCGCCGGTCGAATAAAGGTCGAAAATAAAAGCGATTAAATCTTGTACGATGCAAGACGGAAGAACAGCGAAAGGGTTTGGAGCTTCATCCCGAAACCTTCCTTTCAAAATCAACGATACTCTCCTCATGCTGATATCATACAGTTTCAGGCTCGGCATAGCCATTGGAGTATTGGGGCGTGCTTCGTGAGGCTGCATTCTAGTCTCTCAGAGATCAGAATCTGGGGAATATTTGGCAGTAAAAAAATCCATTCTTTTCTTCTCAGATAATTTGCCTGTAAAAAATATTTTCATGTTAAGTTGATAGATGTAAAAATTATGATATAAAGAAGGAAAACATAAATCAACGGGAGCTTTCTCCCCTCTAATTTCATGTATATCAATACAATAAGTCACATATTGTATTTCGTAGTACGACAGGGGAAAATGAGTATGGCATTTTTGTGTCTTCCCATCTACCAATTGGAAATTATGCAATGTTAGTAACAAGAGTGCATATTAAATTCCACCTGTACAAGTTGTCATATAATCGCATTCAGAGATTCTCCAATGGACTAATCGATAGACGATCCATTCTTTGGATTTTAAGATTTATTTTTGGTTTATAATTCTAAAAATAAATCCATATTCTTAATTTTATCAATCCGCGTTTTAGCATTATGACAGGCAGATTCTCCCTCAAAATTTGACGAAAAGTTCCCCTTTTATGAGAAATAATATTTATTTTATGTCTATCAATTTGAATTATCGAATTCCCATATCGACTGAGAAATATAAAATTTAAAAAGTTCTTTTAATGTGAATAAGATAAAAGGAAGCAGGTTACAAAATTACATACGAGCGAGTCAAAAGGAACCGTTTCTGCTGGCATCATGGCTTAGGGGGTAACATGCCTTCTCCGTGATCTGACCGTCCCAATTCGGGTATGATTGTTGTTTTTCTGTGAGATGTGTGAATGTGCCTCCCTTTAAAAAGAGAATATGCAAGTGAATGTGGCGCATGAAGTAGCAAAGTCGCACTCTTGGTCCTAGTTGCCACCACTTAAAAAACAAGGTACTCTCTCGGCTTAAATCGCTCACAGAGTGACATAAGTAACAAGAAACATATCTTCAAAACTATGCCACAATCATTTATTAAATATTTATTCTACAAATGATGAAATTTTTGGTATCGGATGAATAAAAATATGTGTAGTATATAAATGTAGTACTCTGTATAACTTTGCAAAGTTATACAAACTGCTACACAATTTTTCAACGAGAGAGCTCTAATGAATAGCAAGACGGGAGCGTGCATAGTGAGAATGTAAATGCCACAAAGTGATACATAATATTTCAATGAGAGAGCTGTAAGCAGAGGAAAGAGAAAATGAAACTGGTTAGGCGAACAACGCGAGTTGAATCTAAGCGATCAGATATCTGATTAAAGAATGGATAGCATTGTTACTTACCTTATTAATATGTGTTACAATGACTAACAATTACATTAGAGGAAAAAGATCTAAGATGAGGAAAAACAAAAAAGTTTCCTTGAAGACTAAAAAGTATGTTAGGGAAAAAAAGATACAGGATATAGCAAAATATATCCTCGATGACATCGCGCGAGTGTTTAAAATGCCACTCAAGATTAAATTTAAATAAATTTTAAATGCATTATAGAGGGGAATTACAATAGTACATTCTGTAAAAAAATCATTCTTTGAATTAAAAGTGTTTCAAAACTTAACTTCATTCCAGAGAGGTTCGTTAATCTAGAAGGTAAGGAGCGCGTAAAATATTTCTGGACTATCGAATCTTTTTTTAATAACTGGGAGGACGCAAGTTCGAATCTAGTCAGTAAAAATCTAAGCGCTGATATATGGAGGGGGAGGATAGTTTCACACTTATAAAAGTGAGCGCTCGAGTTCTCTTTGATTAAAATGGAAGAGATTGATCAATTTTGTGGAACGGATTTAACGCACCTCGCTGCGACCTCTGATTTTACCTGCGATAGCGTCTGCAGTCGCTGGAATGGACGGTCGTGCAATTGGTAACAGAATTTGAAAAATCAGTTATTTGAATTCAAGAATTGGCACACCACCCCAAAGCTAGGGAGTAGAAACCTTTATAAACAGAAACTTCTCATCCTCTGTTCACAATAAAATCATGGCTAAAAAAATGGCATTGGTTCCTCTTGACTTATTAGCTGCATATCGTCGTCCCAAAGTACTCGAATTGGATTTGAAACAAAACATATTGAATTTTCTTGATGAATCCCAATTACCGAGCGACCAGTGAGCTAAACTGCGGTCTCAGTTGATTATGAGATACCAAAAAATAGTGAGAGAGCCAGCTCCACCCATTCCCGTCACGATAGCCGATAAACCAGCAATAAACCAACCAGAAGAACTTCCTGCGCAGGAGATAGATGACGAAGATCCAATATTGTGAGATATAAGATACACTGTGCCTAGAGCATATGAAAAATACGTGCCAGCGATAGAAGAAAAACTCAAAACGCGTTTGTACCACTGGAACGAAAATGGGGAAATGACAGAAAGCGGAGTTCCTATTAAAGGTTCGAAAATTGTGGATTTATTTTCCTATGTGATGAGGAATTCGAAAAAACTAGAAAAACCGCAGCATCTCGAAAAATTTATAAAATCAATTATTAATATCAATATATCTCATTCGTGGATTTCCAATAAAAATGCTCTAAAACAATTGAAAGGCCCTGATTCACCTTTTGATGATTTCGACTTTGGCCCGATAAAAGACGATAGTCGAGAGAGCTTTTGAACGTGAAGCAGAACCGCCATGGAAAATAAGAAGTCTAAGCCCCAGCAAGTGGATCGAATATTAAATTATATTTATTATGATGTTAAACATCCGGCTTCCTTCGGAGGAATAACAAGGCTTTCAAAAGCTTCGAATCTGTCTCAACAGAAAACTAAAAGATGGCTTGAGAAACAAGATGTTTATACTCTTCACAAACCGATTCACATGAAATTTAAGATAAGACAAGTGTTATTGTTCGGTATTGGAAATTTGATGCAATGCGATTTAGTAGATGTTTCGAAATATTCCAAATTCAATATTGGATTTAAATATATTTTAACAGCAATAGACGTATTTT
The DNA here is from genome assembly GCA_026289955.1 of Argiope argentata. Classification (NCBI taxonomy): domain Eukaryota; kingdom Metazoa; phylum Arthropoda; class Arachnida; order Araneae; family Araneidae; genus Argiope; species Argiope argentata. The sequence continues at coordinate 2,364,863 of JAOUZG010047904.1, forward strand.
TAAAGTACGCATACGCGATTCCTTTGAAAAAGAAAAATGCTAAATATGTGCTAGAAGCGTTTAAAAAATTGTTTAAAAAAATGGAAAACAAAATTCGAAATATACAAACAGACCACGGAATCGAATTTTATAACAAGTCAATTTCGGGATTGTTTAAAAAAAGGGATATAAACCATAAAAAAATTGCAACAAACTTCTTCAATATCATGGATAAAAATAATAATGAAGCAATAGTTAACATTCTCAAGCACATCCCTAATATAAAAATTAAAAGACCGCGTAATATTCTACTCTAAATCACCCCCACCCGCCTAAACCTCTAAATTTATATATTAAACTTCTAAATTCTTAATAACTCAGTAGTAAATAACTCTTAGAAAACATCCAACTAACGGTAGCATACCCGCGCATCCCATACCCATAACTGACCAATCAGAAAGAGTCCTGATGCCACCTCACCCATCCATCTACTGTAGCTACCACTACTTAAGACGCTGCAGAGGACCTGAAAGGCTCCAAATAAAAACTTTAGTATTGAAAACAACCCAGTGATATTCCTAGGAGAAAACCAAATAATAGAATTGTGGTGATTGCTATATACGCCAATTAATATCCTTCAAGCTGAAGGGTCCTTTTTGCTTGATCGGTATGATACTCGGCTACTAACCATAAGATTGGGAGTTCTGACCTAGCGCAATCCGCTATTCATCCCAAAGAATTAAATGAAAAAGAAGACAAAGAAGGATTCCAGTTTCAAAAAATAGGAAGAATAAAAAACGTTCACTTTCAGGTCAGGATGCCCCATTAAAAAAGAAAGTGGCAGAACAAACCCCCCAAATAGCCCTGAATGTGAAGAATTAGGAAAAAATTAGAAGACAACACTGAGGCCAAACATGATGTCCAAAAAATCCCGCCCGTTGCTCTGAAAAGAACAGAAAACTATAAAACAATTCTACAAAGAATCAATGAAATCCAAAAAATAAAATGCACGGCAAAGCCCACGGAAGAATATTTCCACATCTTTTGTGAGACCCCCGATGACCACCGTAAACTAACTAAATATCTAGATGAACAAACCCTAGAATACTACGTAATAGCTACCCAAATTGAAAAACCAACCAAAATACTGATCAAAGGGTTACCAATAGATACGACGTGTGACGAAATAAAAGAATTAACAGAGAAAGGCTACAGTATAGATAAAGTTAATCAATTTAGGCAGTTCAGTACAAAATCCCTACTTCCAATATTCCAGGTACATCTGCTAAAATCCGATAACATTAAAAATATTCACGAGGAAACGACTCTAATGTACATGGTCATTAAAGTTGAAAAATTCATAAGAAAGACAGTGGGGCAATGTTATGCTTGTCAATCTTTCGCCCACACTAGTGCAAACTGCAAAATGCAAGTGAGGTGCGTAATCTGTGTGCAGCAACACGATTCTAGAAATTGCCCAGAAAAATATAAAGAAAACCCTACAAAAAATGTGCAAACTGCGGAGACCAGCACACAGCTTCAAACAGAGGTTGCCCCAAGTTTCCAAAGATACAACCAGGCAACACTATACAAAAAGGAAAATCATTTACATCACTCCTAAGACAACAGAACATCGTAACCAGCCCGCTCAAGAAAAAAGCCACACCGTGCCAACACCAATGCCAGTTCCGACGCAAGCAACCACATCTTCCATTAGCCAAGACCTTGCTGATATTGCCAGATTGGGTAACCATCTAAAATCCATCCTCCAAGCCATTCCTAATATTAAAAACGTGATCAGTAAACTTGACAATGGAAACCATCCACATAACAAATTATTTATTATAAATGTAAGCACTTGACAGCTCCCTCTTCAATTAACCATGAACTCTCACAAACAAGGGCTTCTTTTATGTTCTTGGAACGCCAACGGCATCACTAATAAAATTGATTTACGTGAATTTGCCAACAAATATAATTTCGATGTAATAGCAATACAAGATACCCATCTCCCTGCCAGTAATAAAATCACAATTGCAAATTACACCTTTTACTCCAACCCAAGCAGAACAGAAGGAGGCATCAGAGGCAACGGTATCTTCATCAAGAATAATTTTAAGCATACATACTACCCTAAACCTACCCTCAGATATCTTGAAGCCACAATAGTAAAAATCCACCTCCAGAACGCCAAGAAAGACATCAATTTCATTTCCACCTAACTTCCCCCCACCACCGATAATGCATTTACAATAGACGCTAAATGCTTGATCCAGACTTATCAAGAAACATTAATTGGAGATTTTAACACAGAGCATAGGTATTGGAACTGTGAGAATGCCAACGTGATAGGAATGAGACTGAACTCCTTCACACGCAAACTAAAAATGAAAATTTTGGCCCCTGACGAACCTACTAGACACATTAAGCATAGTGAGACAATAATCGATTTTGCAATAGTCCACAACGTAAATTATCAACACAAAATCAAAATCCTCACAGAACTATCAAAAGCGATCATCTCCCAATACTACTTTCCATAAATATATCAGAATTGAACATAAAAGAAAACTTCAAAACCAAACCAAACTGAAAGCAATTTAGGCATCATCTCAATGAAAATACCAAACTACATAATAAAATCGCCTCGCCACTTGCAATATAAGAAGAAATAAATAATATCACAAAGAAGATCTACGAAGCGAATATCCAAACGGCCAAATTACAAAAATCTAGCTCTCTTGAAACCCCCAGAAATCAAGAATCAAAAAATTTACCGGAAATAGACTAAGGAAAATATAACAAAAAACCAAGCATCTCCTGAATAAAAGAAATTACAATAGAGCGAAAGAAAATCTTACAAAAATGTGGGAAACACATAGAAATAATACCTGGGAAACCAAAATAGAAAATGCCAACGTTGAAGATAATTCAATCTGAAAACTAATCAAAAAATTTACCGGAAAAAAATTCAAAATTTCCTCCTTAATAGGAATTGATAAAATAACATACTTTAGCAGCGAAAAAGCAGAAGAAATAGCTCACAACTTAGAAGACCAATTTAAACTTAACCCCATTAAAGACCCGGAAACGGAAAAAATAGCTAATACCACCATCAAAAAATTGGAAGCAAATAATAAACCCTATCCAACCCTGCAAAACAGATAAAATAGTTGAAGCAATAATAATAATAAAAAAAAAACAGGTGAAGATAAAATAAACGAAATGCTGAAAAACCTCCCTACGAAAACCATCTTCAAAATAACAAAACTAGCCAACGCCATTATGAAACATTTTTACTTCCCCATGGCCTGGAAAACATCAATAATAATACCCATCCACAAACCAGGGAAAGACGCATTCAACCCAACTAATTATCGCCCCATCAGTCTCCTGTCATCACTGAGCAAGGTCATTGAAAAAATCAACCACAATGGGAAAAAACCAGAAATTGAAAACAAAATAATTCCCTATCAATTTAGCCTCAGAGATAACCACTCGACCATCGCACAACTGTTAAGGATGACAGGAATCAACAAACAAGCATGGGCGGAAAAAAAAGATACCGTTGCGATTTTTTTTTTTTTTTTTTTTTTTTTTTTGGATATAGCTAAAACATTCGACAAAGTATGGATCAAAGGTCTCATCTATAAATATATAAATCTTAACGTTCCGGACCCACTAACCCAACTAATAGCTTCATACCTCATAAATAGAAAATTCAAAGTACGAGTTGGAAAAGAACTTTCATCCCCTAAAATAATAGAAGCTGTAATAGCCAAAGGCTCAATATTAGCCTTTCTCTGCTTCAATATCTATCTAAACGACATGACAAGATCAAAGAAAACCAAACTCTACCTCTTCGCTGACGAAACAGCTAATCTCAGTACAGCAATAGAAAAAATAAAATAGCAAAAGACATCCAGCATCACCTAAATAAACTTGAAAAATGGCTCATTAAATGGAAGATAAAAGGAAATGCAGACAAGAGCCAAGCCATATACTTCTCACATAAAAAAAAGCTAAGCCCACACCATAAAAGCTAAACAAAATAACCATCCCTTGGCAAAACGAAACCAAGTACCTTGGAGTCATCCTGGATTTTAAGAAACTCACCTATGGCCCGCATATCAACGCCATCAGAAAAAAATATCAAGAAGCCAAAGCCATGCTCTACCCCCTCATCAACTACAGCTTCAAACTCTCCATTAAAAACAAAGCATTAATTTATAAATCAATTCTGAGATCAATCTTCACCTATGCAGCCCCCATCTGACGAATAGCAGCCCAAACGCACATCAATAAACTTGAAATAATTCAAATTCAAATACTGACAAATCTCCAATATGCCCTGGTTTGTCAGAAACAGCAATATACGGAAAGATCTCAACAACA
>JAOUZG010047904.1:2389236-2404332 GCA_026289955.1 Argiope argentata
CGTTCGCAAACGGGAATAACCAGGTCCACACACTCGTTCGCGAACGGGATAGCCAGGCCCACACAGTTAATGAACTGAAATAGCAAGGTCCGCACAGTCGTTCGCGAACGAACGACTAATACAGAAAATGGCGACCCGATTCAGTTCGTTCACTTAGATGACCCGTTCGTTCGGGAACGACCCACCTCTAGAAGACTCCACTCAGTAAGTTAGTTGCGAGTTTTCTCTCGGAAGAGAAGCGCCTCGCTGAACTACAGGATTACCGAGTTGTTTTTGCGTTTGCTATTAACGTTGTATTATTGAGCTCGCTGTGATTTACTGTTTACTGCGCTATACGATAGCTGTTTTGCAGTCTGTTTTTATTGTGCGTAAGGCTTTCATTTACGCTGTAAGTGACTGTTGACTGCTGGATTGTTTTTATCTGAAGTTTTGCTTTATCAAGTCATCCTGCAAATATCTGTAAATAGCTGTAAATAAATTTGTTTGTGCTGTCCTCTAATAAAGTCCTTTGAATTCGAACCCGCTACGCTAAAAACATAACAATATTTTTAGACGCATAGTTTCAATTCCCATGAGATGTTATGCAAAAGATGGATAGCTGTGCTGGACAGTTTATTATTTAGCATAAAAATACTTTTCAGAATGGGAATGTGCACATTAAGAGATGTTATGTAAGGATTATAAATTTATTTCATTATAATTTAGCAGAATTAGGTAATTTTTCTCAGATTATTTGCGAAATTATTACCGCACAATAATAATTTTTCACCACCTTAAAGTTGTAAAAATTGGTTTTCATTTGTTTAAAGTTATTGCAACTATTGGCTTTACGGTACTAAATTTTATGTGGTTTTTCTTTATTATATTAATATTAATGACAGCCGAAATTAATTGTCGCTAAATTTTGCAATTCAATATTTTATGTCATTTCATTTTAATTACTTCCTCAAAAAATACTTTTAAATTGATACCCACAAAATGTATGTTATTTCAGAAGTTGTGCTGTTCGCTGCATGATGAATTCCCCTAATCTTCCCCCAACTGTTCCAAAATTTAAACCTTAATTTGTAATGGAAGTTATTAAACTTTTGCTAATAAAAAAAGGGATGTCGGGATATTGTGGTTCATAAATTTATTCTGGAAACAGGCATGTACATCCAAATAGGAAAATTATCTAAACGATATAATAAAAAATGTTTTAAATAATTTGAGTCGATAAACGTGTTGCTGAAATTTCACTTTATATACAGTTCCTCAGCTCTTTTTAGTAAAACATGTTAGGCATACTGATATTATGAAACTATCATAATGAATATTAATATTTTAAATCTCTCTTTTTTGTGATATCATGCATTGCTAAAGAAAGAATTAAAAAATTTCAGCATTCCATTTGTTTAGTTCAATGATAACGTAATTAAAACATCTTTTCATTCGAATATGCTCAACTTTAATCGTTTAGAAATTAGTTATTAGCAATCTCTGAAGAAGGAACCTTGCGTATTTTATAGCAAATTCATAGGGTTACAAGAATAACAGCAAACAAAAGAGATAGAATACTTGTAACAACTTTAATACTTGTAAATACTTTGAATACTTGTAACAACGTAGCTTTGATGCTCTTGATTTGCCAATGCAGCTTCCGTGAAATGTTAGTCATTTAACTTTGTTCTTTAGATATACATTATACATGATTTGCATATTTGAAGAAATCTTTGCTTCTATTCATTTCACTGACAAACGTTCCACTGATACGGTAATCTTTCCAGCTTACGACCCTATGTTGTCACAGTAATCACATCTGTCAGAGAAGAATTTGTTATTCGACCTATCGCTTAAGTTTTGGGGTATCAAATTTGATTGACATGTTTATTTTAACATAAAATTTATGTATGTTAATGGGTTTGCATTTCAATTATTCGAATGTAAAAAAAGCAAGAGATGTGCTAAAATCCTGTCTGAATATGCTTAAACAATTTATCTATTCGTCTGTGCTAGTCTACCCATTCGTGCATATTGAATAAAATAATGCAATGCATAAATTATATGAATAGAGTATGGCATTTGTCAATTTTTAGAATTGTATACAAATTTTAGTCCCAATTGATGAATTACATGTGAAATGTTTATCCAATTACGTTAGGAGGCAATACTCAATCAAGCAACAAATTGGTTACCTGAATTTTATTTTATGATTTTTGTATTGAAAATGTGGATTTGGATGGAAATTCAAAGATATATTGGCCAAAGAGAAAAGGCACTTTTCTGAATTCCTATTCTATTCCATTCACTATTGTATGATCCAGTATTATTTAAGTATATGAAAAATTCGGAAAAAGAATTTTCATGCTGATTATAGCTAAATATACAAATTAGTAATGATGAAGGTAAAAAAATTAAGTCATAATTCTTGAAATTAAGATTACACACACACACACACACACACACACACACACACACACACACACACACACACACACACACACACATATATATATATATCATTTATGAAATATTTGGAAAAAAAGTAAAGGCGAAAAGTAAATTTATTCGCTATAATGCTTCTGAAATCTCAAAAATTCAGTTCATCTAAAAATCTGAGAAAAGAAAAATTATGTAATTCTTAGTAATTGCGTTTTTTCTACGTACATTGCCACTCTGTTCTGCAAAAATATTAAATACAATTTTTCAAATGATAACTTTGGTTAAAAATGAGTCTCGTCATTAAAAGGCAATTCTTCAAAACTTAAGACTGCTCCAGCTTTTGAATTTTCTCGAATGTTTTGAATATTTAATTATTCTACATAATCATCGTATAAAGATTCTATATTGAACGATATAATCATTTTAATTGATTTAATGTTAAAATGTGGCAGTTTCAATAAAGAAAGAACTTAAATCATGTTTGTGAATTATTAAACATAATATTCTTTAGAAAAAGGAAAATGTTCTTTTTTTTAATTTTAAAAGCTTAGATATATCAGAACCCCTAAAATACCACTTGTTTAAAATTAGAAAATAAATTAATTGGAAAAATTGTAACGAATAGTCCAGAACAACTAATAAAAAGTTTTTGACTATTTTTAACAAAGTGATTGCAATGAAATTTTTGTTTCATATATTTCAGTATTTTTAATCGAGCAAATTTTAAACCTCGTTTCTCTTTAATAGCATGCTCAATCTCAATGAATTTCAATATTATTCAATTCGCGATAGCTGGTTTCATTGCAGTTCTCAACAAAAACATTGAAAAGTTATTCGAAACTTAAGAATGATACGCACCTTATTGGATGATGTAATTCCTCTTCTTAGAGTGGTTCCGGAACAAGAATTCCTTTTTTGTTTACTTCCTGCAAACGATGATGATCAACAAATCATTCGGGTTTACTCATCAAAATTACTTACTATCAAAATATCATTAAAATAAGTATTGTTATAAGAATGAATTTGTGCTTGATCAATTGCAGAGCCCCCTTTTTGCAACAATCAATAAAAGTCAGGTGGCATGACGTCGAAATATTTCTCCGCTGTGAAGCGCTATCGATTTTCTAGTTTTATGAGAATATTTTCTCCCTGCCCAGTGAAGTCGATTCATGTGGCGTCATTATCACGTGATAAAACCATACATACGCCGCCTTTGTTATCTTATGAAAGATATTCTAGAAATAAAAAACAATTAAAAGAATTTTTTTTGGTTCGATATGAATTAGGAAAGTATCAGCAAACAAGCAGTAATGATATATTATCCTTTATTAAATATTGTTAGCCATTACCTTTCTTCAAAATTTGATAGTTTATACATACACCCCTTCGAAGCAGATAAAAAGTGAATTGATATGACATATTGGCACACGACAAATAAACTGGGCATGCCATAACATGGTGCAAATTGCCTATGTCCTACAATTTTTTATTTATTATTCGAGCAGCTTCTTTTTATAAAAAAAAGAACATGTCGAAGCCAATGATCGCAGCTCCCAAAGAAACTTTTTGCTTTTCTTTTTAACAGATATTTCATTTTTTTATGCTCATCCCCATAGCCTTATCAGAGAACAAATTCTTTGAACTAAAACTACAGAGATCTCCAGAGAATCAGGGCCAACTAAACTAAGAAGATAGTTCATCAAGTCGAAGTTTGAAGGAATTTAATTCTCCAACAGATAAGTTAATCCCGAGATGATATAATTCTACGATGAAATAAAACAAAATATCAGCCATTTTGTTTCAATGAATTAATTTTTGGATCGTTTGTCAACTACAACAAAAATAACAACAGACAGAGAAAAACTGAACAAAAGGCTGTTAAATGCATTAATTTATTCTTTTTTGAAGCCCATCCTTATCCCTAAATAAACATAATTTGTTAGTCTGTACTAACAATAAATCGTTAAATTTCGCTGCTTTGCAAAAAAAAAAAAATAATAATAATAATACTTCTACACCTTAAGCTTATAAGGGCAGTTTCTTTTTCGGCAATATCATAATTTAATTTCTTAATCTGAATAAAGGTTGTTATTGTCTTCTTTGTATCTCAGAAATTCAACCAGATGACGACACTTTCACACATTATAAAACTTTAGGAAGAAAAGATGCAGTAGCAACAAATATATGATTGGTATACTATCTGCAAGAGGCTACTCCACCTTTTGAAATCAAATCTGTGACGTTCTCTCACTTAAACAGGACGCAAGATCTATTCTCTGCAATGATGTCGATCACCGGGCGGACATAAATTGGCCTTCCAGAATCATTGATTATTGAGATTGCTTGGAGGTAGCAGGAAACGAAGAGAAACATCGATTATGTCCTCGTTTCGTTTCAGAAAAAAAAGTTAGTTTTTTTAGCAATGTAAAAGTCCGAGTTTATTTTATTTATTTATTCATGAATTAACACACAAAATAGTAAAAATTCTGATTAAATTGTGAAAGTTATTTTGTGTTAAAAAGTAACTAATTTAGATCAAAATAGCAGAAAACAATGAAAATTACAGGGAAAAACAATGAAAGATGCAAAAAATAAACGAGAAATACTTGGAAAAATGGGGAGAAATCTTGATATACAGCTGTTATTTTGGCGTGAAAAAGACAATTTTAGTATAAAATATTATAAAATAGTGAATGCTTCATGGATTAAAGAAATTTCCGGAAAGAACAGGAAAAATCATATATCTTAATTCTTGAAAAGTGGTCAATTAGCTCAAAATAGCTGAAAACTGTGCAAATTAAAAAGAAAAATTGAAAATTTCAAGAAAGAATAGGAGAATTACTGGGAAAAATGAGGAGAAATGTTAAGATACATAGATTATCACTTAAAATGTTGATTTGCTTTCATTATACATGCTGTTATTTGGCATGAAAAATGGACAACATTGGTATAAAATAGTGTAAAACCGTGAAAGGTTCGTGGATAAACTGAAGTATTGAAAAATGATGAGAAACCAAAAGAACCTTATCTAAAGTTTGGTAAAAAGTTCAACATAACAGAAAACTGCGAAAATTATAAGGAAAAGCAGTGAGTTTCAAGAAAAAACAGGAGAAATGGGGAAAATCTTGTCGCATTACTATTTTTTGGTGAAAAATGACCAATTCTGGTATAAAATAGTATAAATCAGTGAAAATTTTATTGCTAAATTAAAGAAATTTTGGAAAAAATGGGAAAAACCATATCTGATTTTTCGTGCTGAAAAGTTTCTAATTTAAAACAAGGAAAAAACAAGGAAAGGGTTATTAGGCGGCCGAAAGTGCGTCTTGCATAGGAAAAAAATATCTCTGGCCGGATGGGGGGGGGAGAAAGAACAATTCAACACGCATTTTTATGGTGCGTATTAATGCGATCGGGTCAGGGTGTCAGGGTACAATGCCTGACTGAGGATAGATGGTTCCTGACCATCCAAACAATGTTTAAAAGGCCGCAGAGGGCCGCAATACGTGCGCTTTCGCTTTGTTTACCCTAACAACGGGCGCTTCTGGGACCGTAATACATCATAATACGGTGCTAGCGCCGTAATATGTCATAATACGACGTAAATACGGGTTTTGGGGGGGGGAATCACCCGTTTTGACAATATAATAGGCTATTTAGGGGGCCGGTAGTGCGTCTTGCTTCGGAAATAAATATCTCAGGTCGGAAGGGGGAGAGAAAAACTCAACACGCATTATTGTGCTTGCGTATTAATACGACAGGGATCAAGAAGTCGGGGTACACAGTCTGACAAAGGCTAGATGGTTCCCGACATTTCAAACATTGTTTACACGGTTGCAGGTGTGGGACGCAATACGTGCGCTTTCGCTTTGCTCACCCTAACAACGGGCGTTTCTAGGGTCAAAATACTTCATATTACGACTTAAATACTTGTTTTAAGGGAGGAAAGAACCCCTTGTGACAATATAATAGGCATTTTAGGGATCCGGAAGTGTGTTGTACTGTCCTAAATTGAGATAGATGGCGCTGTCCGCGCTCGACGAAAGAGACTTCGTCATATTGTGTTGGAGCGGAAAAAGATTGTTTTAGCATGTCTTGACGCCTAACAGAACTGACTTCTAAATTGTCTAATATTTCTTGACTTTTAAATGTTCTCAATTTTCTGATATTTGTTAGTTTTCTAAATCTTATTTCTAAATTCATTTTAAATGTTTTGTGTTGTCTGTGAATAAATGTTCTTAGTGTTAAAGAGTTTCGTTACTTTTAGCTAAGACATTACAGACTTTAAACGGTGTCAGCTCTTGGGATTTCGATCCACACAAACCTCAAAACTGAAGTTAGTTCTGTTAAATTTTTTAAAGTTAATTTTCAGCATGCTGGGGGTAAGCTCATTTTTTGCTAGACAGTATCTATTCTGAAAATGTTAAAATTTGAATAGTGGTTTTATATGTTTTAAATTGTAGAATGAAATATTTCTTAAGAAAATTTGAGAATTTATTTAGCAAGGAATTTTTATTGTGCAGTGTACTAGTATAGCATTGGTAACTCTGGTTGCTTTTGGTTATATGCAAAGAGAATGCGGTATACTTTTGTACAGCATTTTTAATTCCGGTTGCTTGAATGTAAATTACTCAGTTTGGTTTAATAATTATAGTTGTGAAAAGTATTGTGTATACTGTTACTATAATTGTAGTTTATAACTTTAATTTTGCAGTTTATTTTTACAGCAAAATTTTGTCTGCTTGTTTGTTTATCAGTACGGCTGATTTGTGAGATAAAATTTCAGTTGCATAAAAGTAATTTGATGTTGTATAAATAACTAGAAATTCTATGAAAATAGTTATATTTATTGTGTTTAAGCTATAGTGTTGTAAGCGCAAAATAAATCAACTGGAAATAATTGTGCATTGTGTTTTAACATAGATATTTAGTTGATTTTTTCTATATGCTGATTAAACAGAAAGAAAGTTCAATAATTTTATCAGAATATATGAAACAATTTCAAGACAGAACTATAGTTTTGTTTTGAAAATTGAGTATAAAAAATATATTTAAATCGTTATACTGCTTTGATTTGTGGCGGATGATTTCCGGTCGAAACAAAATTATTCCTTTTTGTTTCTTTTTTCTTCGATAGTGTATCATCCAAGCTCTATGGTATCATCGCTTGAAAAGAAAATTTATTACAGTATTATTTTGATCACTTGTTGCATTTTTATTTTTATTTTGTTTTTAGGCGGGAAGCGGGAATATGTTATAGTTTTCTTTCTCGGTTTGGGAAATTGAATCATATCTGTGTACGTTTTAGGTTTAAAAAGAAATTACTTTCGTATTTTATTTTGAAATTTATGATAAAGAACCGCACAGTTGTTTATGATATTATATTTCATGAGAGTTTACTAAAAATCTTATTAATAGTGATATTTAGATTGTCGAAGCAAAATTAAAATATCTTAGTTTCTCTTTATGTATTTTGTTCATTTTTAATTTTTGAAACTAGTTAACTTTTGTAAAGAGTGGGGATCCCATTAAAAATAAGAAAGTTAGTTATAATTTGGTATTTAGAATAAAATTATTAAGTCACATCGAGTTATATATATATATTATCAGAATGCCCTTTTGGGAGAGAGTTTTAAAAGCAGATTTGCTCAAACTAGAGGAGTGCCTCTCAATCAATATCCATGCTTCTGCAACAGTTATTGATATTAAAAATGCCATTTCTTCAATGGATAAATTTGAAGATGAAGTTGAGTATATTAAAGAATTGCTAGAAACAGTAAAAAAAAACACGGCTTGAAGAAGAAATTAGGGAAGCAAAGCGAATTGAAAAAGAAATGGAAACAAAGCGTATTCTTGAATAAAAAGAGCTAGAAAATGCTTTTCAGCTGAAGAAATTGCAACTAGAGTTAAAAAATAATTCCAAGTCGAGTGAAATGACTCTGGTGCCTAATAAACCAAAGCTGGAAATTAGACATCTTATGCAAAAATTTGATCCTAAAGATGGTGATCTCGTTTTGTTCGAAAGGCAAGCTAAGCGATTTGATATTGCTGAAGACTTATGGGTATCTCACTTAATTGGATTGTTGTCTTATGAGATGTCGCAGCTCATTGCCAGGGAGTCAGAAGAAATTTCAAACGACTACTCGCATATAAAACAATTATTGCTGAAAAGATACAGATTTTCGGCGGAAAAATTTCGACAAAAATTTCATAACCACATAAAAGGTTTGGATAGCAATTGGACAGATTTCTTATATGAAGTGAGGAACTACTTTGAAGAATGGTTAAAAGGACTGGAAGTAAACACTTTCACCGAACTCAGCGATTTAATTGTGACTGAGCAGATTAAAAGAAAAGTGCCTTGGGAGGCTAGAGAACATTTTATTGACGAATGGTCGGATATAAAAAGTCCAGAAGTACTTGTTCAAAAGCTGGATGAATATGATAGCATCCGTAGCCTTTGGAAGAAAAAACCTTTCAGTGGTTCTTCAAAAAAGAGATCTCCGACTTGGAAAGCTAAATCTCCAAGTGGAAATAAAGTATCCTTTCATATTAAAAAAGAAGATTTTGGTGTTAAGAAGCATGCAAATAATGAAGACTTTGACAAAAGAAGAGTAATTAAATGTTATAAATGTGGTTCTACGGATCATATTAGGCCAAATTGTCCATTGTTGATAAATAAAGAGAGTTCTGCAACTGTAAATCATATATTTGAAGCTTACCACACACTTCTATGGGCGAAGTAAATGGATTCCCTATGCCTATTCTGCGGGACACGGGATCTAGTTTTGATGTTGGGAGCCTCAAAGTAATAAAACCAGAAATGTTTACAGGCGAGCAGGTTTGGGTACAGCAGCCATTAGTTGATTCGCCAGTGTGCTTACCACTAGCTGAAGTTGGGCTGAAAGGTGAGTTTGGACACTTGATAACTAAGGCAGCGATTGTATCTAACAAAGCCGATAAAGGTAGATATCTTTTAGGAAATAGAACTGCAGCCCTTATCGAAAAGATGGAGAACATTCCTGTTTCCCAACAACTCAATGCAATCCAAACACGAGCTCAGAAATGGTTGGAAGAGGAAAAAGAATTGGTGCATACCAAGGAAAATGTACCTTTATCTGTAGAGGAAACTGAGACGGCAGCTACAGAAGCAATTGAAGATGATGATTTATTCTCTTTTCCTCCGAAAGAAGAATTTGAGGGTTTGTCATTACTGAAGATTGATTCTAAAGCCTTTATCACTGCTCAACAAGAGTGCAAAGAACTACAATCTTTGATGAAAAATATAGGGAAAATAGAATTCAAGATTGGGTTTAAAATTCTCCCAAGTGGACTTTTCGTGAAAAGGAAGACAAATAAATTAGGCGAAGATAAACTTTTATTGGTAGTGCCTAAAGAATTTCGAGAAAGACTAAAGACTCTATATCATGACGGTATAGCAAGTCATTTAGGAGTTACAAAAACTAAAGACGCTCTTGCAAAATATTTCTTTTGGCCGAATTGCTACAAGGAAATAGAAGAATATGTCCGAAGTTGTGATCACGGTCAACGTGCGGGAAAGCCTAATGACAAGAAAAAGGCTCCTATGAAATTAGTTCCAATAATTCAAGAAGTGTTTGCCAAAATCAATATTGATGCTGTCGGACCATTTCCGATTACTGAATCTGGAAAGAAATATTTGATTACAGCGATGTGCTTGGCCTCCAAATATCCTGATGTTGTCGCTGTAACGGACACCACATCCACTTCTGTCATCGATGCACTTCTTCAAATTTTTAGTCGCATGGGATTTCCGAGAGAAATTCAGCATGATCAAGGGACTTTTTTCATGAGTGAAGTCACATTAGAATGCTTTGAACGTTTTGGAGTTAAAGTTGTACATAGTTCAGCCTATCATCCGCTGAGCAATCCTGTTGAACGTTTCCATCGAACGCTTGGTCGAATACTCCGTGTCTTATGTGCCGAAGAAGGGCCAGAGTGGGAAAAACATGTTCACGCCGCCTTATTCGCTCTAAGAACTGTTACTCACGAATCTACAGGGTTTAGCCCTGCTGATCTGATTCATGGGAAAAACCTTAGAACGCCTGTTACTTTACTCTATGAAAATTGGCTCCAATCCGAAGAAGAACAAACTCCAGTGACTGAATATGTGTTTACTCTACTTAATCGATTGAAACGGTACCAAGAACTTGCTATCAAGGAAATGGAAAAATCCCAACAAAGAAACAAAATTGACAAGAAAGCTGTGAAAAGGGAGTTTCAGGAAGGAGACTTGGTACTGATTTTTGCTAATTGTAGAGCAAACAAGCTTAGCCCACGCTGGACTAGGCCAGGTACTATTTTGAAAAAACTCTCTGAAACTAATTACGTGGTGTCCGTGCCAAATAGGAAGGATAAGCCTCAGGTATACCATGTGAATATGTTAAAGCCGTATTACAAGAGACCACAACAGATTAATTATCTTTCCTTAGAAACTGAAGAAAGAATTGGAGTTGATGAATTAGAAAATCCTCATCTGGAACCAACTCCGGATGTTCTGGATGTATCAGAAATCACCACAGAATTGACTGGAAATACATTGACGGAAGATCAGTGTGAACAATTGAGAAATGTTATCTGGAAATATCGAGAATGCATTTCCAATGTTCCAGGAAAAACCAACCTCGTCACTCATGATATCGAACTAGTGTCGGACGATGAGGTACTGTCAAATCCTTATAGGACATCACCTAGGCAAAATGAAATCCTACGTAAGGAGATACAGAAAATGCTTTCCATGAAAATTATTGAAGTAGGATATTCTGATTATACCTCACCTAAGGTACTAGTGGAAGCACCTGGCAAAGAGCCACGTCCATGCGTAGATTATGGAAATCTCAACAAAATTACGAACACCAAATTTTACCCACTACCGAATATAGAAGAAAGAATTGAAACAGTGTCTTCTGCAAAATTCATAACAGTTTTAGACTTGTAAAAAGGATATTGGCAAATTCCCTTGTCTAAACATGCTCAAAGGTTGTCTGCATTCGTCACAAATTTTGGCACATACATACCATTACGTATGCCTTTCGGGCTTTTGAAAACGCTCCTTATGAATTTAGTCAAATGGTAGCACAATTGCTCGAGGCTTGTGAAGATTTTGCTGTGCCTTATCTCGATGACATCGCCATATTTTCTGTCGGTTTCCAAGACCATATCAAGCACCTAGAAACCGTATTGCAAAGAATACAAAGGGCTGGTTTGACCATTAAACCATCTAAATGAAAATTTGCGCTAAGTCAAGTCCATTACTTAGGACATATAGTGGGACAAAGATGTAGAAGGCCTTCAGAGTTGAAGATAGAGGCTGTTAAGAACTTTCCAACTCCACGTACCAAAACGGACATACGAGCATTTTTAGGTATAGCGGGATATTATTCTCATTATATTCCCATGTTTTCAACTATTGCCGTGCCTCTAACAGATGCTTTAAAGGGAAAATGCCGAAAAGGAATGGCACTTTGGACGGAAGATTGTGAGAAAGCCTTTAAATCATTGAAGCAGGCTCTTGCAAGCAAACCAGTACTTAATTCTCCTGACTATAACCGTCCATTCATATTACAGACAGATGCATCCGATAATGTAATAGGGGTAGTACTATCTCAAGTGACTGAAGAGGACCAAGAAATCCAACCGTCTATCTTAGTAGGAAGTTCTCGAACGTGGAAAAGAACTATTGGGTTAGTGAAAAGGAGTGTGCTGCTATTATTTTTGGAATTCAGAGACTTAAATGCTATTTGGATGGCCAGAGCTTCACTATTGTGACTGATCATAATCCTCTAACTTGGCTCAAAACCAATGCAAGCAAAAATTCTCGAATTTTGAGGTGATCATTGGCAATCCAATCCTTTAATTTCAATATAATTCATCGTAAGGGTACGCAGCACAAAAATGCTGACACGTTGAGTAGGATCCCTCCTCTTCTTGTCAAGTAGTGTACTGTCTGGCAAATATGAAATGGGTCTTTAAAAGAAAAAGTTTCCTTTTTTTTGTATTTATGTAAACATTTAATCTTTTATATAATTATCTTCATATATATTTTTTATCATTCATAGTTTCTATGTATGCGTAGTATTTTTTGTTTTTAGTTTATTTTCAGCTTTTCGCCTACGTCGAAAAGTCTCCAAGAGGGGAGGAGATTGTACTGTCCTAAATTGAGATAGATGGCGCTGTCCGCGCTCGACGAAAGAGATGTCGTCATATTGTGTTGGAGCGGAAAACGATTGTTTTAGCATGTCTTGACGCGTAACAGAACTGATTTCTAAATTGTCTAATATTTCTTGACTTTAAATGTTTTCAATTTTCTGATATTTGTTAATTTTCTAAAGCTTATTTCTAAATTCATTTTAAATGTTTTGTGTTGTCTGTGAATAAATGTTCTTAGTGTTAAAGAGTTTCGTTACTTTTAGCTAAGACATTACAGTGTCTTGCATCGGAAATAAATATCTCAGGTCGGAAAAGGGGGGAGAACAACTCAAAATGCAGTATTGTGCTTGCGTATTATACGACAGTGGTATGGGAGTCGGGATACACATTCTTACAAAGGATGGATGCTTCCCAACATTTCAAACATTGTTTACAATGCTGCAAGAAGCCGCAATACGATCGCTTCCGCTATGTTGACCCTAACAACAGGCGTTGCTAGGGACGTAATACGACTTAAATACGGGTTTTACGGGGGAAAGCACACGTTCCGACAATATAATAGGATTTTTAAGGAGCCGGCAGTGCGTCTTGCATTGGAAATAAATATCTCAGGTCGGAAAGGGGAAAAAAAACTCAACACGCAGTATTTTTTTTTTTTCGTATTAATAAGACAGGGGCCAGGGAGTCGGGGTATACATTCTGACAAATGCTAAATGGTTCCCGACGTTTCAAATATTGTTTACACGGCTGCAAGGGTAACGTAAATATGGGATTTACGGAAAAAAGCAACCGTTCCAAAAATATAATTGGCTTTTTAGGAGGCCGGAAGTGCGTCTTGCATCTGAAATAAATATCTTATATCGGAAGGGTTGTGGTCAACTGCAACCATGTAAACAATATTTGAAATGTCGTGAACCATCTAGCCTTTGTCAGACTGTGTATCCCGACTCCTTGACTCCTATCGTATTAATACGCAAGCTTAATAATTCGTATTGTGTGTTTATTTCTCCCCCTTCCGACCTGAGATATTTATTTCTGTTGCACGACGCACTGCCGGCGACCTAAAAAGCCTATTATATTGTTGGAACGGGTGCTTTCCCCGTAAAATCCGTATTTATGTCATATTAAGAAGTATTACGGCAATAGCAACTCCCGTTGTTAGGGTCATCAAACCGAAAGCGCACTTATTGCGGCCCCCTGCAGCCGTGTAATAAATGTTTGAAATGTCGAAGACCATCTAGCCTTTGTCAGCCCGCGTAGCCCAACTCCCTGACCCCTGTCGTACTAATACTGTTAGAAGCAGGTGAACGGGCTCCGAAGTAGAAAACTTTGGAGTTGCTTCACTAGGTGATTCTCGCCAGCCGAGTTCACTTGGTAAGGGATATATTCTGGTAGTCCCGAGACAATTCAGGCTGTGCTACGTTTCTTTTCGTGACGCTTGCCCGGCTTTATTAGGGAAGGGGTGAGGTAAGAGGAGTGAAGTGAGTTAGTTGAAAGTTCCTCTCTCTCGGAAGAGAAGCATCTCACTGAACTAGCGGATTGCTTGTTATTAGCTGAGCTGTGTTTAGGTTTGCTGTTAACGATGTATTATTGAGCTCTCTGTGAGTTACTGTTTACTGCGCTATACGATAGCTGTTTTGAAGTCTGTTTTTATTGTGCGTAAGGCTTGCATTTACGCTGTAAGTGACTGTTGACTGCTGGATTGTTTTTATCTGAAGTTTTGCTTTATCAAGTCATACTGTAAATAACTGCATATAGCTATAAATAAATTTGTTGATGCTGTCCTCAATTAAAGTCCATTAAATCTTAACGCTACGCTAAAACTAATTTTTTTAAAAAAAATAATATATTATCTACATCAATTTTTTTTACAAGATAAAACTTTTTATGATTAATGATATAATGCACACTGATATTTAGTGGTGGTGAAAATAACAGAATTGATATCCCAATAGAAAAATCAAGACCTTGGCAGAGGAGTTTAAGGTTGTTAATCATGTCTCATTTCAATAACAGATGTTTGTAGAGGTTTAGAAACTAACATTTTGAATATTTCACGATTGAATTTTCAATAAATGGATATTTAGGTTGGTACACTTGAAGATATTAAAATAAATTACCATCTTGTGTTTCTCCGAAAGATTGATGAGTTGAGGTTAATATTATAAATTTGAATATCATCACTTTGGCGAAATCAAAACTTGTTTCGATAATTAATGATGGTTCATGATTGCTGAAAATTATTTAAAAATACATTATACAACTAGATGCTATTGCTCAGAATATATTTTTCAGATAAAAATTAATTTAGTTTAAGAATGAGCATTTCACTTAAAATAGAAATTGTGTTTCTTATTATAAACTTGAACTACTGATTTTCCATTCATTTTTAAAAAGGGTTTTAAAATTTTCCGCCTCACTTCTTCCTATGTTTGGCAATTTTCTCCTAAAGATTGATTTGCCGCCTATTTTATTGAAATTAGAATTAGA
>JAOUZG010047904.1:2409332-2424316 GCA_026289955.1 Argiope argentata
GAAAGTTTGATTTTTAACAAGACGCAAAAATATAAGTTTCTAAAATGAGCAAAACCTAATCTAAAACAACAATTGTAAAATTAGGAAGTTTTATCTGCTCGTGTGCATGAAATTGACACTCAAAATTACTAATAAATCTATTAATCTTTAAAAAATATTTTTTTGATTAGATTTTTTGGAGTAATTCACATTTAATATTTTAATATTTATTTAAAGTAATAAAAAATGGAAAAAAGGAGCACAATTAAGTGAATTTCAGTCCCGAACTTAAAACATTCCAAAATCTCAAATTCACCCATTCTTTCTATCCATTACACTAAATCTTCTTCATAACATCGGAATCTTTGATTCATAACAAGACACTAAAATATAAGTTTCGAAAATGGGCAAAACCAAATCTAAAACAACAATGTAAAATTAGGAAGTTTATTTTCTCATGTTCATGAACTTGACACTCAAAATCTATATTAATAAAAATGCAATTCGAAATGCGTTGCTAAGCGCAAAACTGGAGAACGGCTTGACCGATTCGGCTAATTTTTCAAAAATATTTTCGTTAAAACACGAGGATGGTTCTTATGGAGAGAAAAAATTAAAAAAACTGTAAGGAAAATAGTTAAAAAGACACTTTTCTTACTTTCCCGCCAAAAATCTTCATTTCCATCCCCCACGCAAATGAGTAAGATAGCAGGAAGTAATAAATTATGATTTGTTTAGAAAGAAATACGCGAAGTCAGTTGGTTTTCATTCATAGATAACGGGATGTTTAAAAAAGAAAGAAAATAGTTGCTTTTATTATTAGTATGTATGAATATTTAATCTATGCCTGCTCAAAATAAAATTTGGGCAGGGAATAAAAAAAAGAATAACAAAGTGAAAATAGGGTTTGTAGAAACAAAATTAGTGAAGAAAAAAGGATAGAAAAAAAAAAGAAGAGAAGGATGCGTGTGTGTCACCATTATTTCCTCTGTGCGCGGCATTTTCCAAGCTGTTTTTAAACTTTCTCATCTCTTGAAAACCAATTGTGTCTTTATTTGTTAGTGTGTTTCCATTTATGAAAATTTGAATCTCATTATTTTATAGAAACGTTGAATTTTAAACCTTTCCCTCCACCATTTAAGTAAAATATGAATTCGGGGGTAATCATTGCACGTATAGAAAGAGAAAGACGAGTAGTACAGTGAAGAAAATAATACTATAAATGAATTATATGATTATCAAAATTTGTTTGGTTTAAAAATATTTTGGTGAAAAACCTGTTATGACACTCAGCTACATAAAATATTGCATTTAAATTTTAGCGAGCATTAATACTGACGAACTGACTAATCGCCAAAGGCGGCTAGTTACTAATAAATCTATTAACATTTTTTTTTTTTTATTTTTCCTTCCTTTACTTTCTAATATCACAGAGAAAAGAAAAAATCAACTATACCCTATTAATTGACATTCATCACATCCATTCGCCTTTTCTTTTAAAGCATTAATTTTGTTCAGGTAACTGTTTAGGAGTTTTGACTCGTGCTCCCATACGAGGGTGTCATATTCTCTGAAAGCATGTTGATCACCGTGCTGATCAGACACAGGGATCAAACGCTTTCCGAGAATCAAAACGTATTTTGATTGGTTGGCCGGCCGAACAAATCAAAGTACCCTTTATCCGCGGAAGTTGAACATTTAATATTTAAAATGACGAGAGATTTAGGATACAAGATTTGATGCATTAAATTTACGATTAATTTTATAATAAATAACTATTGTTAGTTATTTTAAATTGAATAAAGTTAAAATTTTGAATTAAAAAGTAGCTGCAAATGGATGCAACGGAGACATTTAATATACTTATAATGGAAAATTCTGAAAATATTAAAATTGGTTTTAAATTAATGGGCTATATCATGTGTTTAAATTTCAAGATAGGAAGAATTAATACTATGAATTCAGGTTTTTAGAAGTTAAGAAAAAGGAATAAAAAATTACTTGTATCATAATTTTATAATTACAGTCCTTAAAGGACTTTTATTCTTAGAATTGTGGTGTTAGAGCAGGTTTTGACAGTTTTTGAAAATTAAATTTTATTTTTGTAACAAGAATCAAAGATCCCACAATCGGTAAAGCACTAAGTGGTGTGTTGGACACAGCTACAGGGTGAATTACGGATTTTTGCTCGTCGTTAGTTCGAATCTATAAACCGCTTAATTGTTCTAATTTTTTATTTTTAAAAATTATTTCAAATACGGATTTTTTCTCTGAATGATTCCAGAAAATATATTTCAAAAATAAAATATTTCGTTAAAATATTAAAAGATTTATTAGTTATTTGAAGTGTCAGATTAATGCAAATATAGTATGCATACATGCATACTATATTTGTACATGTTACACTTTTTGTGTGGGTACGTGTCTGTGCGTAAAATATATTGTTGCAAAAACAGATTTAAATAATTTTTTAAAACTTGATTGAAAATTGGAAACAATTTTTGGTTTGTTGTAATATATTGCTTAAAAATTGGAAATATGATTCTTAAGAAACAGAATAAGGCCTTTGAGCAGTTTATTAATATGAAATAAAAATAAGAATTCAATATTTATAACAAAACTTTTATCGTATGCAAATGTAATATACTCTATTTAAATTTTCATTCCTTGTTATTTAAACAAAACACAACTTACAGTGCATTTTAACTTACATTAAATGAGCTTTCTATATTTAAAAATGTAGGAACCTGTAGGTAAAAGGTTCCTGAACATTCATGAAAATAATTTGTCTTCTCCAGTTTCAATACAAAACCAATTTCTTCAGCTGAACCTAAAATTCATCTCGAAATCTTCAATCCTTGATACTCAAAAACAAAAGCTTACAGTACACTTTAGTTTACATTAGGAGCATAAAAAATTATGATTATGAATTTTAAATCATTTTTGACTATTTCAATCGCTAACATTTCAGTGTTAATGTTACGAGGAATTTTTGTCTGAATAATTTCAGGAGATGCAGACTTGAGGATACTTATATACTACTGGATGCTATATCTACTTATGGTTCCACACAGACCTCCCCAGATCGATCTGGTCTATGTGAATAGGAAAAGGTCTTTGTTGAGTAAAGAAAATGATCTTTTAAACTCAGGAAAATCTCCTGAAAGATCCGGAATTCTGATGCAGGAAGTTGAAGAATGTCAGGCCAAATTTGTTTATATTTGAGACCTATGCAATTTTATTAAACAAATACCATGTGGGAATTGTCAAACACATTCAGTGGAGAGAGACAAAGAGTGGAAAAGAGATAGAACTTCGTGGAAAGAAAAGATTCAAAAAGAAGGAAAAGAGAAAAAGTAGCCTAATCCCCCCCCCCTACCGTAAAAATCGAAAGTTTAAGACCCAGATTTTCTAGCGTAAATACTTACATGCAACTGTATCATGATACTGTTAGATTTGGCTAAGATTTTAACTACTCTTACAATTGGAGAGTCAGATTTTTAACCCTAATTAAATAAGTTAGAAATTTTTTTCACACTTTTCAAAACTGTTTTCTGAATGTTGAACTTCTTTTTCAAACATATTCTAAAATGATACTTTAATTTTGATGCCATTTTTTAATTAATAATGGAATAATAGAGTCTATTTTGCCATTAGGGTTTTTTCGGATACGATGGTTAGCGCATTTTATTTTGATGCTTGTAGAATATTTTGTGGATGTTGGAGGATTAAAACTTTTAAACACATCACATGTTATAAGATTTCGATACTTTAGCGCCAATATTTGCTGCTCTTAATGTGTAAGGGTCAAACCTTCGTCATAGTTTGATGCGTGTCTTAACTTGTTATAAATTTTTGATGATTTGGACATTCACTCACAACAGATGTGCCTCACATGTGAAATATTTTTGTTTATCAGAAGTTTTTGATGGTAAACAAAACTGCCCGTTGTAAAGAGTATACTCATGACTCTTTTCAAGTTTAACAGTTACGCAGAACAACTAGATCTTGTGTCGTAGAAATCATTCTATTTTGGGTAAATTTCTTATTTGAAGTACTCTAATGTCGGTTAATTTTTATTATTAATATATTGTTACGTTTTTAGCTTAGAGGGTTCTGATTGAATGGACTTTATTTGAGGACAGCACAAACAAATTTATTTACAGCTATTTACAGTTATGTACAGGATAATTGAAAGAGTAACAATTTCAGAAAAATACAATCCAGCAGTCAACAGTCACTTACAGCGTAAATGCAAGTCTTACGCACAATAAACACAGTCTGTAAAACAGCTATCGTATAGCACAGCAACAGTAAATCGCAGCGAGCACAATAACACAGCGTTAACAGCAAACGCAAACACAGCTCACTAATAACAAATCCTCTAGTCCAGCGAGACGCTTTTTATTTCAGAGAAAACTCTCAACTAACTCACTACGGTAGTTGATTTCTTGGGGCACCTAGCCCCGGCAGGGGCTTATCCTCGGTCATGGCTGTAGTGCTTCCTCGTTCCGATCATTTACTGCCGTGGTCATCTTCGAAGTTGACTGGAAAAATGCTGGAGGAACTTTTATAGTAGCTGTTGGAGAGTAAGGGTGAGTGAGGTGGCGAGAGTCAGGACGGGTTTTGATTGGCTATTTAGGGGTGGTGATCGTGGAGTTATGCACCTTGTGGGAACTTTAGACTTAGAACTGAAGAAGGGAACGTTATCATCGTGAAGTTAAGTTTTAGATATGAGAAGAAAAAAAATTAAGTTAGAAAATTTGGTAATGAAGTAAAGTTAAAGTAAGATATTTCTGGGTCTTCTGATTTTAAGGTTCGACGTGTATCTGGGGATATTTAGGATGGCTTCGTTTTTACTTTTTTCTGGGTCAACAAAAAATTTTCCGCAATTTTTTTAATAAATTTTTTCAGTGGGGGATAATCTAATGCAAGGTACATGTTTTTGCTTGGCATATACCATTGCATTTTGCAGATGTTTCGGAGAAATCTGGTTTGCAGTCTTTCAACTAAGATTAGGTTTGATTTAGGCGCATAACCCCACACTGGGCAAGCATATGTAATTACTGGGCGCAAATAGGCGGTGTAAATAAGTATTTTATTTTTTCTAGTCATTTTGGAGTCTCGAGAGATTAAGGGATATAATTTATGAGTTAGGTCTCGAAACTTGTTGATTAGATAATTAAAATGGGGCTTCCAAGTTAATTTACTGACTAAAATGACTCCTAAATATTTACATTCCTTAGACCACGGGATAGTTTGATTTTTAATTTTCTTAGCTTTATATCTACTAAAATAAATGGCTTCAGTTTTTGAGGCATTAATTACGATTTTCCATTTGGTGAACCAGTTCTCAAGAGATTTAATATGTCTATTCAGAGCTATTGTAATGTAATTTGGATTTTTATTGCGCACTAGTATTGCAGTATCATCAGCGTACATGCATAGTAGGGTATTAAATTGTTTCGTTATGTCATTTATAAAAATAGAAAAAAGAACTCGCCCCAGCTTAGATCCTTGAGGCACACCTGCTAGAATCGGTTTGATAACTGAAAATACATTGTTCAGTTTGATCCTGAAGGATCTGTTGCTGAGGTATGAAATTAAAATTTTGATTAGGTGCGGGGGTGTATTGTAATTTATTAATTTGTAAATAAGGCCTTCGAGCCAAACTCTGTCAAAAGCTTTCTGGATATCGAGAAAAACTGCTGACGTGTATTGTTTGTTGGAAAAACCTTCTTCGATGAATTCGGTTACCCTGAGCAGTTGGTGAGTGGTAGAGAGAGCATGACGAAAACCAAACTGTTCTGGGATTAAAATATTGTTTTTATTAAGGTGGTGATTTAATTTAGTAAATATTACGTGTTCAGCGATTTTACTGATAGTGGGGAGTAGCGAGATGGGGCGATAGCTACTGGGATCAGTTGGATCCTTACCAGGTTTAATGATTGGGATTACTGCAGCAGTTTTCCAGGAACTTGGAAAGAATCCTAATTTAAGCATATTATTAATAATATTGGCTAGAAAGTTAACATAATTATCAGGTACATTTTTAATCATCTGGTTACTAATATTGTCTATTCCAGATGCTTTTTTAATATTTAGATTTTTAATATAATCTTTTAGTTCGTTAAGATTAGTGGGGGAGTAGTCGTTAAAATTGGGGGGGAGGGAGTCTTGAAAGCTTTTGACTGTATTATTTACAAGGTGCTTTATTGTGGGATCATGAACGTCATTAGGTTTAAATTGATTCTCAAGGCTTTCCGCCAGGCAGTTTGCTTTGTCATTATCGTTAATTGCAATACTAGTTTTGCCATTTAAGGGCGGAATCTTGTGTTGTTTATTTTTGTGCGATTTAACTAATTTCCAAATGGATCCGTCTTCTGCGTTGGTGTTTACGATTTTGTTGACGAATTCATTATTATCGAGTTGTGTGCCTAGTTTAGTGATTTCTTTATTTAATCTATTCATGAGTCACTTGAAAACTGGTTCCCTAGTATTCTGAAAAATCTTCCTGGCAATGTTTCTATCTCTTATGAGGGTTCTCATTTTGGGGTCTATATGTTTTTGGTTGGTCATACTGGGAGCTGATGCTTCCATTTTGGCTTTGAGGATTTGAGTTTCTAGATGCTTGACGGCAGCTTCTAATTCGCTGGTAGAGCAGTTTTCTTGGCTAAGAGGAGTTTCTGATTTGTTGAGAAGGTAGTTGAAATTTTTCCAGTTAGTCTTGTATATAGAGGAGTTTATTGAGAGCGAAAACTCTCAACTAACTCACTTTATGAGGTTGGTTTTCGAGGCGCCTAGCCCCGCTAGGGGCTTATCCTCGACTTCGGAGATGCTTCATGCGACGGTGCAAACAGGAGATTGGCATGGACTGGAGAGATACTTTGAGTTACCCACGAGATACTTTGAGTTACCACCGAAGGCGTGGTGAGGAGGAGAGCTACTCTACTATTGGCTGGGGTTAGAATTTGGAAATGACTATTTAAGACTTGAACGGAGCAATTTTAGGGATTTGAGTTCTGACTTAGCGATTCGAAGAGAATGAATAGTTTTTTCAAGGAATCAGTTGCTGATTTCATTTCACTAATTGCTCTTTTGAGGTTAGGGAAGGCTTTGAAAAGAGTTTTAATTTCATTGAGGAGGTCGAACATGTCTGGTAGATCGGAATTCGGACCTTTGGGCTTGTTTTCAACGGTTGGGGGAATATTGGGTGTTATAGTATCCCGAGGAAGGTTAGACCTTAAAATTTTTGAGAAGGAATAATTTTGTTTGATATAGTTTGAATTGAAGTAGTTTTGCTTATTATCCTGGGGAGTTGATATTTTAGGAAACTTTGGGCAACCGCGATAGGCTGCAGTGTGGCCAGTTTGATTGCAATTGATGCAAGTGGGGTTTTCAATTTTATCTTTCAAGGGACAATTCCGTGTTTGATGACTACTAGCACATTTGAGGCATCTCGGTTTGAGCGCGCAGTTAGAGGAAACACGGCCGAACATATTACAGTTGTAGCATTGCGAAATGGTGTTACGGCCTCTGTATCTCTCTACAGTGATTTTTAAAAAGTCAATATCCGTGAGATTGTAAATTTCATCAATTATATCATTTTTATTAAGTTCAACTAATAAGATAGGCAGTGGTCTCCTGGTTTTAAGTTGGGACAGCCTGGTTACCTTATTAACCGAGAAACCCTTAGTTTTTAATTTATTCTCAAGAACATCACACATGTACTCAATCGGGAGGCCTTAAATGACTATTTTCACAGGGCGTTTGTTTTTGGGTGGGATAACATAGTATTCTATCTCGTTCTCTGTAAAGAATTTTTGGAGATCTCTATGGTTATCAATAGACTTTGGATAAACTTTAATAAAGTTGTTGGTTAGGACGTTATTTTTAATGCCAAATTTTTCATTAGTTCCAGGATTTTACCATAATCATTAGTCAGTTTTAACATTAGTGGGGGAATTTTAACAATTGGTTCAGGGGAGTCCTCTACTGGGGTTTCTACTTCTACATTAGTTAATGGTTCGAATCTATTTTTAATCTCTATAGCATTAACTTTTTTATTAGTTTCCGGAGGTTTAGCTGACTTTCTTTTTGGGGATAGTTTAAAATCCTCGGCAGGTTTATCCATTAAGCAGCCAATAGCTAAAAGAGATTTATGCTCACCAAGGAGATGTCCCAGTGCTTCTTGGGCTTCTTTGGCAATGTTGAGTTTCTGGTGATATTCAACTCCTCTGAATCCGTGAAGCGGAGTGTTATTTATGAAGCCATTCGCGATGTTTATTTGAGATTGAAGCTGGTCAATTTTTGCTTTTGTAAGTTTGATATTTACACAATTGTCACATTGGCACATTGTGTTGCGTGGCTCCGTTTGATCTATTTCGCTGTCAGGAGGATTATCGTAGCAAGTTCTTTTCGCGGCCACTCTTTCATCATCTCCGTCCTTCCATAACTGATCCTTAAAAGGACGAGTCGGGACATATGCCGCTGGGATCTGCACTCGCTCCAGGGTAAAATCCCATTGATCTGTAAAACTGCCCTCTGCCATGGCTCAGGACAGAATAGAGAATTAGAATGGAAAAATTAACAGAAAAATGGAAGTTTAACTGAACTCTCAATTAACTCTATATATTCATAGAACAGCACAGAAATAAAATAACTACTAACAAACTCGATCAAATCACTATAGCAACATAACTACGAAAACTCTCAACTAACTCACTCCGGCTACTCGTCCTTATATAGCCGAAGAAGCACGTGCATCGAATCTCGTGAAAATTCTCAAAACAACGCGCACAATCCAGCGGCTACTAGACTATTCCTTTCGCCAAACCAATCAAACTGGCGCGAAGCTCCTCGCCAAACGTCGCCATTTTTGGTGAGTTTTTGTCCTTTTTCGCCCGCTTGTAACAATATTCTTGCAGTAGAGAAGGATACTTTTGGTGAATATTAAATTTAGCATCATAATTAGATAAGACAATATTTCCTTGAAATTTTTTGGTTCAATCTTAAAACAAGTTCGTAGGTTTAGTACATTAAAAAAACTTTTTAATAAAATACGGATGCTTGTTAACTTTATCACTGCCTAAATCCAATGAGAGTAAATAATTATCAAGATCTTCACAGTCACAATTCTGTGATCGAAAAAAAAAGTTGATAGATCTAAAATTGGAAAAAAAAATGGATGGATGTTATTTGTTTCCTTCTAAAAATAAATAGGAAATAACCCAGAAGTAACATGAAAAGGAACAACAACTTTGAAAAAAGCGCTTAACTAAAGTCAATCAAAAATTTCTTATCGTAATTTCTTATGTTCCATATGGAGAGTAGTAAGACTCTGAAACAAATTATAGTGCTTAACAAATAAGTGATATTAATCAATAATAATAAATTTAACAAACATTGTGGTATATTAATCTTAAAAGCTATTAATTATCAAATTTTCTAAAATTATTTGAAAGATTATGGGAAAAAAAATTGTTTTCAACCGATGTATCCTTTTCATGCTTTTTCTTTACAATTTGATTTTAGGTATTAAAATTCAAACTCTTAGCACTCTTAAAAAACTTCTAAGACTTTCGTAAGATCTTGATTTATATCTCAAACTGTTAGGACAACCTTACTGAAAAATCCCAACATCTCATTTCTACGATTAAACAGCAAATATGTTCTTTTTGGCTTAAGAATCTAGCTTGGCTAAACTGCACCACGACTACTTTACAGTGCGCATAATTTAATCCTTTACAACACTCAAATTCAAAATATTTTTCAATCTTTAAGAAAATGCCATGGAATAAAACAAATGTATTTCAATCACCAAACCAATCTAGTATAGGCTTTGAGAATTCGTTGTAATTCTAAAAGTTAAAATAAGTTATAATTTTTTTTATCATAAAATGATGCGAAAAAGGTTCAAAACTGAAAGGCGTGGATTAAAGGTCTCTGATCGTCTTACAGTTAGAATTTTGGTGCCAAATGATGAGAAAGAGACGATATTAAACAGCCAGAAGCAACCTTTCTTTTTTTAGGTTTACCTTAAACTTATAAAGTATCTTGTTTTGAAAGGTCTCGTCATTGCAGATTGATTATTCTGTATGTTATTGTTCAAAGCATTTTATGCTTGCGCTAGTTTGATATTGATTGTAATTGATTAAAAAAATTAAAACGTAAGTATTTTTTAAATATCTATGTCTCTATGGAGGATAAATTAAATTATATTTCATGCTTGATTTTTCCCCTTATTTAAAGACAATTTTATTCACTTTTTTGTGTCTTTTCCAATTCTTTTGATTCTGCGAATTATTTCCTTTCTATAAATCTAATATAAAATTAAATATAAATTAAAAATAAAATCTAAAATAAAAATTAGTTTTATTGTTGGATTAAAATGATATTATTCTGGATGTTATTTTTTATATATTGTTATGTATATTATCAAAAATTGCCAATGTTTTTGTTAATGCTCGCATGAATTAATCACAACAATGTATGAAGTACTTGTTCTGATTTTCAGTAAAAACATGAATTTTCGATTAGCTTAACTATTACTATTATTTGCCGTGAAAATGATGCGATTCGCATTCAGGTAAAATTTTCTCTGCTCAGTATATTTAAACCCAATTTTGTACTATGCCTCGTTTTGTAATATTTTGTTGATATATTTTGAAATGTGAGTGGAGTGATATAAGAGAAGTTCGCATCATAATAAATAAAATCTCATATTTTCCCTTTATCCTTGTTCATGTAAAACTATTTAGAATTTAAAGATTTGATATTCCATATAAATGTATTTGAGCATCTCTTGTTCTGTAAATTTAAGACTGTTGTTAGGACTATTAAAATACATTAATATTCAAATTTTGTTGCGTTTAAATTCAATTAATTCTGTGATAGATTACAACAGGATATATACGAATCCGTTTTTGAATTCAAAGTGAATAAATAAATCTTAGAAGTTCTATTCTTGGCTCATGACTCAAAGTAAATCCTCCCGTTCATTCCCGTTCACATTTATAAGACATCAACTCAGATTAAGAAATTTCCAGAAATGACTAGATAAATTGAAGCATAAAAAATACAGAATTCCTATGTTCGACTTTACATTATATAGTATAAGATAATATTTTTAATTATTAATTATGGATAATTTAGTGAAATTTCTTTAAATAGTTTTTTGAAGTTTAGGTATCGTTACTGTAAAGGCGATGCATGCAGACTTGTGGTTATTGGAATACTTTGTACCATCATTGTTAGAGTGCCGAACTAAATCCTCTGTTATTAGTCCTATTTCAAATTATTTAACTTTTTTAATTAACATCTACAATTTCTTTGTCAAATTTTCTTGGAAAATGCCATCATGTTTATCTTTTTGATTTTTTAAAAATCGATAAGGCTTTATTCCCTCATTCAAAATGGCCATAATTTATAAAAGGTATAATTTACATTTTTAATTAACTTTAAACTTTCATATTGCTATGATTTTATTTCTCTGGTTTACGCAGTATAGTCATCTTGGATTTTGTGTTAAAAACAAATCAAATTAAGTAATTATGTATATTGTAGAAAGTGTATGCAGTTGCTTCTTAGTTATTAAAATTCCGTAAAGAGTGTAATTGGATGCATGTATTGCACTTGATCCAAAACTAAAATGCTTAATTTTAGTAAGAAATAGGCCCCTTCGATAACGCCTGAGGCACTTGAAACTAGTATTTTGAATTTATGAATTATATATGGTTGGGAAGGGTAAAGATAGTTCAAAAGACGATATCAACGAATTTGATGAATTTTTAATAACCATAACGCTGAGTGACTGTAAATAACTCAAATGAATGGTATTTAATTTGGGATCAAACTTTTATTTATTACTGTTATTAATTTTAAAAAAATAAAATTAAAATTTATTATATTTTTTACTATTTGCTTATTAATTCTGTATCATTTAAACTTTTAAATATTAAATATATTTTTTATTCAATTTTACTTAAAAAATTTATCATTTTTTAAAACTTATTTTTAAGATTTTCTCCTACATGGAATATCTGAAAAATCGGAAAATGTTTTGTGGTTGGTTTTAGCTTCGAATGAATAAAGCTTTTTACGTATAGCTAGCCCACTGCCCTGATTGATGCCCTATTCGTATCGATATCTAATAAGATGCTTGCTTATTCGCCTTTTAATTGTAGACTTAACTTATAGAAAATAGCTTTTTAGGTAGCACGTAAGAACCGCAAAGGATGCCTGTGATGAGAAGAGTGTTAAACAATGTATAAACAAAATATAGGCTTTTTCTACTCGTATCAAATTCTACATTGACACAAATCTTTTGAAATGTTAGTGAAACGACAGTCGACCTACTAAACCAAAATGAAAAAAAAAACGTTTTATTCCGTTAAAATGTCCATCCCTGCCTTGGATTAATATATGAGCATGCAGGCAATATGCAAGATTGACCATTAAACCTAGATCTTCCGAATTTTTTGAAGGCCGTTGTGAAGTTTAAGATTCTGGCCAAAAGGTTCCAGTTTTGAACCCTGATTTCAGAGAGGAGTCTTCATATATAATGTAAATTTCAGAGGTGATTGTTAAACTTGCATCATGAATCAAGCATCCTCCTTCTGAAATGGAGCGAAGTTTTAGAGAAGGAGAATCGGGGTTGAAAAGTGCATGGTCTGCCCCCAAGCATTTCTCGTGTTTCTTCAAAACCGAATTATAACTTTCCAGAACTGTTAGAAGCTTTGAACAACAGGTGAACATTTTATTCGAATATCTAATAAAATTTTCGGTCAAAGCTGAAGAATAGAATTTTTGTTAGAACTTTTATGACTTGAAATAGTTTATGAAATGATAAACAATGCTGGCTTATATTGAAATATCAAATGTTTAATTCTGGTGATGTTTGCTGTTATGTCGTATCTATTTTCTCCAATTATAATGGATGTTGTATCTGATTGAGACTCCCCGTTCACTTCAATCAAAGAAACCACTAATCCCACTGGAGAGACATTCAAACTCGATTAAAGGTAGCTTTTTCCAAAACTATCTTAAATTTTGTTTAACTAAGCGAAATTTAAAACTTATGCGGTTTTTCATTAAAAAATGATTTTATTTTTTTACTATTTTGCAGGAATTATTTGTTAGTCTGAATGCAGATACTTCTGCAGCAAGCTGCAGTAATGCATAAAATTGTAAATTAATATTATATTTCTTACCCCATTTATGCTCACAACTAGATTATAAATATTTTTATTTAACCCAATTGTTTCAATGTTAATTTTTACTATTTAAAATTGCTTCAAAGGAAAATGTATACAACGGAATTTTTATATTGCTTTAAAATCACAATGCGAAGACATTTTTACATATGATTTCAAGTTCTGAATAACATATGATTTCAAGTTCTGAAATAATGATTCTGAAAATATGATTCAAGTTCTGAACATGCTAATTTTTATTTTCAATTTTTGAAACTTTTTTCTAATTACCTGAAACATAAACGCAGGTAATATTTTAATGCAGCACCTTTTGTGAAATCGATGTCAAGCTAGTTCCGAACTTCTCTTAACTCTTGAATATATTTTTTTAGAAATATAATAAAAAAAAATTTTAAATGTAATTTTTTGTCCAAATTTTTACAAAAGAACAGCAATAAACTGATCAACTCGCCTTATGTAACAGAATGATTTAAACTTGAAATTTTTTTAATTATGACATTGATAGTTATAGTGGTCTGATTGGTACTTAAACAGTTGACTATCAATGCTGCTGATAAATTATGTAAACATTTTGACTTGAATGACTGAATAAAAGGACACCTTAATTTTCTAGTGATGAAAATCATAGTACCAAAACA
Organism: Argiope argentata; assembly: GCA_026289955.1. NCBI lineage: Eukaryota > Metazoa > Arthropoda > Arachnida > Araneae > Araneidae > Argiope > Argiope argentata. Next base: position 2,423,164 of record JAOUZG010047904.1, read on the forward strand.
GAAACAGCCAAACCGAATGCTATGTCTATTCAGTAAAACACCGTGACAATCGTTTGGATACTGTTTGATTTCTTATAGTTTTGTCTCCTGCCTTTCTTACTTTTGAATAAGTGCTGCATTATAGATAAAGGGGAATAAAAAAACTCCGCAGAATATTAACAATGAAAGAAATATCCTAAGATGTTTATTTATCTGTGTTTTTCTCCACTGAAAACTTGAAAAATGCATTCTTTTGGAAATGTATTGAAGGTTTAATAGAAAATAAGCTTTACGAACAAAAATGTTTGTTTGTGCTAAAATGTAATAACAGATTTTACTTGAAACATTCGCTGATCAGCTGTTTACCCATATATAATATACAAAATCTTCAAAATAAAACGGGAAACAAATAACGTTGCATCCATAGCTATTGTATGTATTTTGCCAATTTTTATTTTATATATTAAGTATTAATATAAAATAGTTATATGAATAGTATTTAAGTCTTATGAAGGCCGAGCGAATTCGTAAGAATTCAATGAAGCAGTTCTCTCAACCATCGTTTCCGATAAATTTCAAAGACATTCTTTTACTATACATTATCTAGGGAGCAGAAATCTTGAAAGCTCTACAGTCATAAAAATTAAATAAAATGTCTAATATTTCTATTTTATAAATTTTTATTTGAAATGGAATTTCATGATCCTTGCGCGCGAGTCATTGAATTTCCCGTTTTCGAGAGATTTTTCAAATACATCATAGACATTTCCTGGACTTCAACTGTCGCGCTATTTCGGAAGATTTAGTTGGAAAATACATCTTTAATTTTGCCTTTTTTTTTCTCTCCAATTTTTGTCGTCAGTTGTTTCTATTGCTCTTAAAAAATAGAGAATGGTGGAACGCTGATGGTCTTGATGACATGTCTAGGGGCTATGAGATATCATACGAAATGAAATTTGAAAGGCCTGATCCCAGCGGCTGGCGAATTCCAATTTCACCATAGAACACATGCAGTGAATTTTACTCTCGATTTTTATCCAAATTCAGAGGCGATGCAAATCACTCGTAATGACATTTCTAGAAATCGTGAGTTTTCGCATGGAAAAAAAATTAACAGGTAGGACGAGTGGTCGTGTCTAGCTGAGTTTCATTCATTTGTGTTTATATATATATA
>JAOUZG010047904.1:2424416-2439711 GCA_026289955.1 Argiope argentata
TTGTGTTTATATATATATATATATATATATATATATATATATATATATATATATATATATATATATATATATATATATATAATGAATTTTTTAAATGCCAAGAAGATGGAATTTTATCTATTGGATGAAAATTTCTATAAATAATTCTGTTAAGAGACATGAAAATTCTCGGAAAATATAATGTATTGTCATAAAAAATGCAAACACAAAATTTTAAAACTCTATCATAGTAAAAAGCAAAAAAGGTCGTTTTCAAAGTTTTTTCTTTACAGATGATCGAAGTTAAATGATTTTACAACCTCATAAAAACATTATTTAAACGAATATCATAGAATCTCAAAATAAAGTTATAATTAAAATTTAGAAGGTCCCTAAATTTTTAAAAAATGATTCTTAAAAAATAAAATTATAGTTGTTATTTATAATATTTAACGCATTTTTTACCTTTTCAGATGGACCCACAAAGTTCTGGATCATCAAAAAGTAAGTAATTGTTTCCTCTTTGTAGATTTCTGAGCGTTTTGGGAATTTCTCATTTCTTATACTTACTCACTATGGATCACTTTAATTCTAAAAAAACGTTTGAATTCGAGTGTAGATATGAAGATTTTAATTGAAAGATTATTTTATCCTAACCTAAATTAATTCTCCTCTTCTAATAGGTTCAAAATTATAAAATCCGCCTCAAAATAGCCCCGTTAGGCTTCCAAACGATACGTTAATATAACTGAATATGTATGCTTAATATATAAATCAAACTTCATTTATTTAGAGCTTTACTTTTTATACGATCCCTTTTAATCGAAAAGGCAGATTTCCTCTGAATATCGTTCCAAATTTTGTAGAAAAGTGCGAATTCTGATCCAAAAAAACATACGGCAAATACGACTGTTCTTACTTGAAGGCGTTTTTGAGTTATGATCGGGCAAATAATTCCTTAATTGTTTTTCAAGTTCAAGGGGATCTAAAACTGATTCCTCAATTTTGGGTTCGAATTCTTTGGCGAATGCAACGCCCTTTTCGCCTATATAGTTAGTTTCAATATCCTGAGATGATCTTGTTGCGACGATTCCTCGGCATTAAGGGGTGAGACGCGGAAGGAAGAGTGCATTTCCGAACTCAACTTTGACTATATATTCCCCACTTTAAATATTTTTTCGCCCAATTTTTTTTTCCACATGCATGTGAGTGTTATGATTTTTAAACTGCATTTTTAAAAATCAAAATTGCATATTGATATGCCTATTTCAAGTGTCAAAAAAGCTTTCATAAGCGGTACGAAGAAAATTTTGCAAATCAATGCAATATATTTAAAACTTTTCTCTAGTAGAAAAATAATGAATGTTTTCTTAAATTTCAAAATATGCGAAATATCATATGTTAAAAATATTTAATATTTTAAGACGTTCAATATTTATAACAATTGATGCGAAAATAAATTGCTTTAAATAGAATAAACGCTTGATAATCTATAGTTGTAAATCTTGAAAAATTGTCAAAAAATTGAATAATTTATAAAAGCATTTTGATTTAAAACACCATTATTTTGTAAAAGTTGCGACCAAATTTTAAGAAAACATATTTTTATTTATTCTTAATTTAATGTTTGTCACTTACATTAAATTAAAATTGCTCTGAAAGATTTAATCGTGCATTAGTACCTTTTCCCGTCACCATTACAAATTATCTGCAATGTTTAAGACTTGTAAATCTACGAGTAATCTTAGTTTACTTTGATGTTAAATGCAAACTTTTCTCCTTTCATGTTTCCTCTCTTATTTTGGCGAATCAAACTCATTCTAAATGCACTAATGCATGCAATCTAAATGCATGCACAAAAGCGCGAGGGGGGGAGGGTTAGAATCCGTTATCTTTAACCATTACTTCATATACGGGATATGAATAACAATTTTGGGATTTTTTTTATTTATGAACACAATAATTCAAATGCTTCTAGGGCTAGTATGGTGAAATTCGGAATGGAATCTTTTCACCAAATTTGTATTTATTTGTCCAATTTTTTAAAAAATACGTTCAAATGAAACTTGCCTTGTTAGTATCCATCCAAGTATTGACTGTCTGTCAATTTATGCTGTTTCGTATGCAGAAATGTGATGACAGAAGTGCAATGGCTTAAAAAATAAAATTAAATATGCACTCGTGTTAAGGTTTTAGTTTTCTGCCAAATTTTGTTTCTAACCTTTCGATTTTTTTTCCTAAATGCACATATGGTTTTTGTTGCTATTCTGCGAAGCACAAAATAAGCACGTGTAAGAATCTCGACGTAAAAATGTTGGCACTAGTGATATTTCAAGGCCCTATTTATCATTCGACATGGGTAGGGGAGGAGTATTACATTTAACAGGAAATATGCATTGAAGTTTTGATTCTTCCTTCGGATTTCTGAATTAAACTGATGCAGCATATTTGCTGTACGCAGTGTAGAATCATTTATACTCTCACTCATAGAAAAACTCACAGGGAAGGTTTTGTCGACTATCTGTTGAAACCTTACTGGTTGACGATTGAAACTCGACGGCTGGACGGTTCTCCATGTTTTCGAAGTCTTGAGAGGACAGAAAACCTTCATATTTAAAGGGTAAAATGATTTAATGAATGTCGGGAGGGAGACACAATTTTACGATTCTTAAGCATAACTAATTGATGCGAGACAACTATTATGAAACTTTTTAATTAAAAGTTTTATCATAGGCACTAATCGATGCGACTTATCGCATGTTATTCATTTTCTGTGGCTATGTTTTCTTGTCAATGTATTTTATGTCCTTGTTAAATTTCTCTTCCTTCTCCTTTACAATCTTCACATCAAGATAATTTTAAATGGTTCTAAAGTACATCTTACTAGTTAATTTTGTGTGCATATGGGAGAGGGTGTCAATTTGGATCGAAAGTATGGTAGTTGGTTTTTATTAGCATTTCCTTGAAATCATTATTGTTTATGCCCACTTCATATTATAATTTCAAATTTCTTAAAATATTTCTCTTATTTACAGATGGAAATGGGGAGAAAAAATCTCCCAGAGGACACGAAGTTAAAAAGGTATGTCGAGCTTCTATTGTTTCTGCTTTCTAAAAACCAATGTATTCAAGGTGCAAAGAATGCCAGCATTTTAAGAAGGGAAACTTGTTGCTAAAACATCCTTGTTTCTATTATATAAAAAAAGATCCACGAAAAAGAACAGTAGTAAGTTGTTTGGTTGCTGATGGCTGTCGTATCGCTTTTAAAGTGGAAGTTATTAAACACGAGATCTTACGTATATCTTATTTAATTAGCCAGGTTAGCTGGAAAGTTACACTTCTCTGACTGATGGGCTGCTGTTTTCTGTGCCTATATTGCCTTAAGGCTTTTTTCGATGTGAAGTATTGAGAAAGCATTGTAATCAGGGAAAATATTCCACGATTACAATGCTTTCTCTGATTTGAACAATGTTACTCTGATTTGAAGACAATTTAGCCAGTATACATTAAAAAAACTTCTTAAATCCTCTATTTCACTCATGATTTTTCATTACTTTCTCATATACAAAATATAGGCAGAGTATTGGGGTTGTCAAAAATACGAATATTTGACAAATCTTCGTTCATTAAATCTTTGAATTAGAAAATAAATATTTATGGAAAATGTTCAACTGTGAAACTCGAATGTTTTGAACTTGACGACTGAAATTTGGTCTTGACTCAAAATGCAATATAAATTTGCAAATGTGGTGTAAACATTAAAAAGAATGTATGTCCGGTTTTCGAATATAAGTTAACATAACTACTGAACGATGAGATCTGGATGGGTAAAACTCAGTACGCAGGTTTAACATGTATAGGGTCAATATCTGTTGATTCTAGATCTAAATTCAGCAAAGGTTTGAACATTTTAAAACATTTCAATAAATGCGCTATAAATATTTACATTTATTAAAGTTTTATTATAATAAATGATTTGAAAACTTGGATTCAGAATAGTTCGGTGACATCATTCAGGATATTATAAAAGCCAATGAAAATATGTTTCAAGATGTTTAAGCACAATGAAAATCTTGCGCCATTGCAAATTCACCTATAAGGAATGTTTGCATTTTTAGGCTCATATACGCGTACATTCTTCTAATGTACATTACTTATATAACGATTGCTGATTCGATCCTATTTTTTCAGTATTTTCTAACATTCACAGTATACCTACGTCGTTAAAATACCGTTCAATATATTACGCCTATAGAAACCATCCATTGAATAAATTGGATGTGTCACCGAGACGAAACAAATATCGATGCCTAACGAAGCAATTGATCCGTTAAGTAACTCCCCCCCCCACTCAAACGATCTTTTTAATATCACTATACCATGGGAAAATTTCTATTTGGTGAGCTATACAGGGAAGGAAAGGTTAATATAATTGTTTTATATCTTCAGTGAGACTACAGTACACTCCCGAGTATCCCGATCCGTACTATCCGGGTTGATTGTCTTTTATCGTAATTAAATATTGAAGGCAAGGGGTTACATTGGTAACAAAGCCAAAGTTTTAAAAACCAGCATCTGGAAGATACTTCTACGTGTCGTATGCAAAAGGGGGCGACAGGAAAAGAGGAGCGTTCTGCTTATGGTTCATTATTTCACTAATGTTTAACGGACCTCCATTGCCAACGTTGTAACTGACTGTAACTGCGTTGCGCGTCCTGTATTAGTAAATTCTGGTCACTTACTAATGGAAGTTGATACTAAAAGAAAAGCTCAAAATATTCACAAATTGAAAGCTCTAGCCATCCTACCTGTTTCTGTAAGCCTGCATACATCGCTAAACTTCTGCAAGTGTTATAACTTACGGAAAATTGTATAGCGTCCCCCTAAAGGAAATCAGTTGACAACTAAAGAAGCAAGGTCTGTCCAATGTTCGTCACATTACGATTTGGCGATATGGCCAAAAACTACCGAAAAAGCATTATATATTCATCTTTCACATTCCCAAATAACCTGAATCCATATATAAAGGTTAAATAAAATTATAATTTCGACAATAAATTCCTAATCCATTAAAGTGTTTCCAGTGCCATCGATATGGCCATTCAAAAGTTAATTTCCATGGTACACTCACTTGCACCCGCTGTACTTAAAAAGGGCATGGCAACCAACGGCATACAGCTCAAGAAAAAGAAGTTAACAGTGGTGACGACCATCCCTATTTTTCTCGAACTTGCTCTCGCTGGAAAAGGGAGAAAGAAATCAATACCATAAAAATAAAAGTTTTAACACATCCAGCAACAAGCCATAGGATGGATTTCCGGTCTCCTACTGCTGGAATCAGCTATGTTTCCGTTGTTCAAAACTCATTTTGCTAAAACTGCTTCTGTTCTAACTGCAAGAAACAGTATTCGATAAAAAGTCTCTAGAAAAAACATTCGAATCTGTTTTTAATAGCTCTCTCAAGAATATGCCAGAACCTTCTAAACCAGATCTCAAAACATAAGTAAAGACTGTAAAAAAACCTCAGACCTCACTGACACTAAAACTCGCGAAACGGGGCTTTTGTTTACAAATCTCTGTAAAATTGAAAAAATCTAATTTATGGAAATCATTCGCTTTGGGATTAGCAAATCAGAAGGAAATTTATAAGGATTTAGCCACCATCTTTGGTTGCATGCTACCATCCATCTGAGGATAAAGATTCGATTGGTATGAGATGCGAAGTCCTAGAAACTCCAACATATGCAGATTATGTTTTTTTGAATCTCCTTCTTAAGGGCACTATAGATGATAAAAATATATGAAATTGATGAAATTTGAGATCTTTATTTTGATCATTAATGTATATTTAGATTGTGAACTATCATTAGGGAAAAAATTTTGATATCTTAATTCGTTTGATCAATATCGGCGTTTTTTATTGTCATTAGGATGCCACACCCATTTGTTTTCATTTAGACAGCTGTAATATAAAATAGTTTCGCTTTCCTCCAAACTCTGCTAGTGAGCCTTATTCGAAATTTTGATTTTATGCTGTTGGTTTTTCTTTGGCAGATGTTAACAATTTCTACTTTTTTTCTTTTGTTGTTTGTTTTGGTTTATTCTTTCTTTCGTCATATCAAATACTCTTATTCAAATTGCTCGTTTCCGTTTCTTTGAAATTAAATACAAAAACAGTACTATTGAGGGTTAAAATTGAAATGTGCTCTATTTTAAATTACATTTTTTTTTGTTTTTCTTTCTCTGAATTTTGTTTAAAAGAATGATCAGTTTTCACTACCGAAAGCTTAAATGTCTTCCAAATAAAAGCAGACAAAGTCTGAAAATGCCATGATACGATGGGCAAAGAAATATTTTGTTTCACAACTAATCAATTCTAATGACATTTTGTAACCTTTTACCAAATGCAATGAGCCTGAAATAGTGAATTCACCATCTAAGATTGTGTATAATAGTTACATTGTTCTGTACAATCACTTTAGTACCCTTTACGGAAAAATATTCCTTGTCATGAATGTCAGGAAAAATTTCTTTCAATCCTTCAAGCAAGTTCCTTTGATTTTTCATCAAAAATATGTCTACCCTGTGCTAAATATGGTAACGAATTTGGTTCTGCATTTATCAGTGAAAGGGAGCCTACAGAATAAACCTTTGAAGTGAACAACAAAGTTGTAGAAGTCTTTTTGTCCCGTTGAAGAAAACACATCAAAATTTGATTGTTGCTTTATTATAACTCAGACAAAAAAAAAAACAAGTCTTTCTTATAAAATAAATTGTATCTTATAATCATACATCATATTTCCATCATATTAAAAGCAATGACATGAGAAAAAAATTCAAAAAACAAGCTTGTGGCAAGTTAGAAGAGAACATGAGGATATGACTTATGCAGCAGGTGTATTTTGATTTGCTTCAAATTTTGTATTATATTTGTTTATGGCTGAATATATAGTTTAAATATGTTATATGAATATAAATTAATCTTTGAGCTAATGAAATGTTAATAAGCAAGTCTAATTTGTATTTGAACTCCCCCCCCCCATGAAATAAAGAAGTTGGATTTGCTTCACCAGTATTATTTTATTTATTTTATGAATTCTTACAAAAATATTTTAAATCTATAAATGCATATATTTCATAAAATAAACAATTCTTTTAATAAATATGAATAGTTGAAAAACTTAAGTTATGTTGCTGGTCTGTAGGAATCATTTGAATGTATTTTTAGCTTTTTCTGAAAATGAAATTTTTTGATGCTGTTGAAATTTTGAAATACTCCATGCTCATTCTAATTTTAGTTGCAACTAAAATAACCAAAGCACTACCTCGTTGCATTTGCCGTCTTAGTCAGAGGGAATCGTGAATAAAATTTGTATCATCCGTCACATCCTCTACTTCCAGTAAACATTTATGGAGAAAAGTAAAGGCCTCGAATGGCACTTATAGTGAATCATCTATACCTGTATTGAAGACAGGAAATGAGATGCCTTCAGCCCCATTAGACGTAGCTAATATTCTAGGCCAAGAATTCGCACATGTTTCCGCAATCGATTCTTATAGTCCTGTAGTGGATGAAATTCGGTTTTGGGGGGTGATATTCGATCGAAGGCTTGCCTTCCTTCCGCAGATTTTACACTTCCGTAAGAAGGGCGAAAAAACATTAAACATACTGAGGGTACTTTTCAAAACATCATGGGATGCTAATCGTACCTCCCTGATCCGCATTTACCAAGAACTCAACCTGTCCCGTATTGATTACGACTGCCTGGTGTATGGCTCCGCGCATTCAACGGTTTTACGGCGATTGGTCACCATTCACCGTACTGCTTTGCGCGTCTGCTCAAGCATTTCTCACTTCTACGATAGAGAGCTTATATGTTATTTGTCATCCGTTTCCACGGCATTTGCGGCGTCGGAAATTGTCTACGTTACTTTTTTTCCGTGCAAAGTCTATCACAAATCATCCTATTTGTCCCCCCCCCACTGTTCTTACTGCTTCTCTTCGAAGAATTTACGAATCGCGACCTTCCCATATTCTTCCTTTTTGGGGGAGAGTCAAAGTTTTGATACATGCTTCGGACCTGTGTAATGTTGCCACTAAGTCGTTAGATTTTTATTCCATTCCCCCTTGAAACACCCTGCAATTTTCTTTTCTAGACCCTTTTTGGGGATTCGATAGATCTTTAAGTTATCCTGGCATTTTTCAATAGATGTTTTATCATCTCTGCTAGTATTCTTCTTTCACACCAGTGTTTACAGGAAGCCGTAAATCAGATGGAAACGTTGATGTACCATCATAAACCCCATCGTTTAACTAAGCTATCGTTAACACAACAGTAGCTCTGTGTTTATAGCTGAGTTAATAGAAATTTCCTGTGAACTACAGGAAACCTTCTCTTCTAATTAGCTTAATTGCATAATTTAGACTGATGGTGTGAGTGCTTTGGAAACACTTTCTAATGATCAGATTCAGAGGCATCCCGTTGCTGTCCAGTTTTATTCATATTGAGAATACTTCAAAATAGAGGTTTCAGAGTCGTATTTTGTTGGTTTCCGGGGCATGTAGGTGTTTTCGACAATGAAAGGGCTGATTTGATGCAAAATCTGCATCATCCTTTCTAACCACTCACTTGCTTATTCTGTTGCTAAAAGGTCTTTCACTTGTTCAATCTTTATTAAATGACAGCAATCATGGGATCTGAAGATCCGCAACAAATTATATTCAACTAAATCGACAATTGTTTTGTAGTCTGTCCGCACTATACTAAAAGTTGATGTCAAATTGATTCGTATCCATATATGGCATGCTCGTTTTTCACAAAAACCTCTCTTTTTTGGCCAGGCAACTCCTAAATGCAGTGTATATTTTAAAGTAAATCATATTTTAATCGAATGCACATCTTTTAATCCCTTTTGTTTAAACTTTTTAAGGCATTGTCATCAACTTTAGAGGACCTGGTGGGGGGAAAATTCCTCCCAAACATTTTCAAATTTTTAAAAACTATTGGTTTTCATAGTTGTATTTAGCAGTCTTTACCCTCCTGTCGGTGAGCTTCAGGTTATTATCCTTACCGAAATCGGCAAGCATCAATGACATGTTCACGTTTAAAAATGTCGCTTTTTGGACAAAAGAATTGCTTTCCCTCTTTAAGGTCAGTTCGGGAAATGAGTGATTAGGAGACTTCATAGTGTGTTGTTTATTACAATCTTTCGAATTTTAAGGACATATTTATTTTAATATTTAGGAAGACAGTGAGAATGGCATTGATTGAAAATGCAGAGACAGTTTTTTTAGAGGTTTTCTGGTTATTTCATAACACACAGTTTTTTAAAACACACAGTTTAACATTAATTGCGTGTTTAAAACATTAACTACGATAGTTAACACTACGTTACAGTTTTTTTCTTATTTAGAAAAATATTTGAGTAATTTGGAAATTTCAAACGATATTTCACTTTCCGAGATATCGATTTTCAGCACATACCTGCATAATTAACATTTTGCATTTAAATATCTTTTGAAATAATTCAGTAATGTTGAAATAACTGGACTGTTTACCTAATGAACCTCATAAATGCAACGAATGAAAATAATTGCTAAAGTATTTCTCAGTAATATTCGTAATACAAATATGGCCTGAAAAAATGACTCAAATAATTCAGCTTATTTGGGTTTAAAATTAACCATTTGCAACTGGATTTCTTTAAATATCTCTAAATAAGGTTGATAAAGAATCTAAAGAACATTTTTAAAATGAATTACAAAATCTGTAAAAAAATTCAAACATCTCTAAATGATGAATTTAAAAAAAATCTGCTTTTAAAGGTTTCGCAAATGCAGTTGAATTAATATTTTTTACTTATTTCTTTCTGGTAGCCTTTATCGACCAACATTTGTGCCAATGTCACTGGTCAATATAAAATTTTAATTAAATGTTTTCCTCAGCAAAACAACTTGAAATTTCAAATCTTAATAGTCAGGAAACTCATACTATTTCAGACGCATCATATCATTCTGCAATGCATATATTTTTTGAATTGTTTCTCAGCTCCTCGATAATAAATCCTTATTTTAAAATGGGATGGATTTAACTTTAATAAATGTAAAACTTCTTTGATGAAACCAATCAGGCTTATTAAATGTCTAAACTGAGAGAATGGAATTATTCAGCAATAAATTTTTATGTATACTACCGAATATTTCTTTTTAATTTTTGAAACGGATAATTTCTAGTATCTCTTATTCAATAATAATTTCTCTCATTCAACTACAATTCAATTTATTATAATAAAAAAAGCAATAAGAACGATTATATACTGTTATGCTTTTAATTATATTACAGGATAGAGTACCAATTTTTTAAAATGAGTGCAAAGTTGAATTTTTTTCTACTGCTTAATTGTAAAATTAAACTGTTGTTCAATTACAACAAATTTCTAAAAGTATGCTAAAAGTCAGATTTAGCAGAAATTTACTAATTACGGAACTATAAGCCCATGTCTTCGTACCTTCATTTTGAATATTGGAAAAAAAGGAGTCAAGATGAAATATGCGTAGCAAAAATGTAAACGACTTGAGCCAGATGCGGATTTCCAAACATTTCCATGAGGCGCGTGCCACAGGCCTCGAGTCTCATAAATTAAGGGGCCTCAAAATTTAGTTCTAAAATAATAAATTTTGAAAAACAGTATAGTTTTTAATAAAATCTTTCATTTTTACACTCTACTATTCCCACTCCCAATTCTTCATCTATCTCAATCAAAGAATTATGTAATATAATTATCCTTGAAAAGCCAACTATTTTGAGAAGGAGCGAGTCAAAAGTCAACCAGGGAGGGACATTTTACTCTTTTGTCTTGTACAAAACTAAAGAGATAAATATCATAATATACCCTTCTGCGCACTCGGACCCTATGACGCACACGAATGGCTCTCGAGGTAATGAACGTGTTTGTATAAGACGCATTTTAGTTATATACCTTGGTTAGAAGTTCTTTGTTCAAGGAGGTTAGTTTCTGCAAAACATTTTATTGTTAGCGACTTACGCTTCACGTTTTAAAAATATTGATATTGATTTGTGTTGTGGAAAGGAATTCATTTCTGTGACCAGTGTGAAGATTAGTAAGCATTTCCTTTTTCAATAAATTTTCGCTTGTATTTCTGTACTTTTGAAAATATTGTTATCTTAGTTTTGGCACATTTGAAGGTTAAAAACAGGGCTGATTTACAATACGAATCATTAGGCATTGGCACCACTTAAAAAGATAAAATAAACTGGTTACTTTCTCCTCTTAACTTCCGAGAGAAATTTTTCAACTCGGAATTATTGTCAAAAGTCCAGATATTTTTTTATGTGACTATTCTTTTTAATGTTTTGGTCAGACCATCGAAAAGAAAGTTTGAATAGGGAGCTTCAAAATGCAAAAGACAAATAGAAAAAAATGCAGAATGGCATGAAAAAAAATCACTTAATAAATTTATTATAACGTTTGATAAACGAACTAAAATGGAAAACTAGCAAGAAAGAACAGTTGTACAATCCGATACATTATGTGTACTATAAAAACCTGGTGCTAGATGAAATAGAATATGAACTCAAATTGATGAGTGAGTTGAAACTGAAGGTGAATTTGAAACGACCAATGAATGTACTGAAACAAAATGTGCTCAAGGAAAAAAAATCACTAAACATACTGAAGTTGAAAAGGATGAACAAACTAAAACATAATATGCACAAAGAAAAAATCGATAAGAGAACTGAAGCAAAATGTGATTTAGAAGAAATTAATGAAAGAATTGAAAGAGAATATGGGCTTCAAAAAACCAATGAGCGGATTGAAACACAAAGTGCACAAGAGAAAACTGAAGCACTAGGGAAAGCTGAAGCAGAAAATGAATTCACAGAAAAAAAAAATTGATAAGCAAGTTGAAACAGAATGCTAACCTTAAAAGATCGATGGGCAGACTAAAACAGAACGTATATTAAAAAAAAAAAACTGAACAGAAGGCTGAAGCGGAATGCGTATTCGATGAAATTATTGAGCGACCTGAAAATGGAGCAGAAGGGTCAACAAATTGTAATCGTAAGCAACAAAATAAAGTATCGGCTGATTCTCGCTGTGAGCGTAAATGCATTAAGGCTTGTGTGTGTTTTCCAGTGACATTGTATTGTGGCCACCAAATTTATTACACAAAATGATTGAAAAGTATTTGATAAAAAAGCCTTGTATTATTAGAAATACTACAAGTATTAAAGTAAAATGCGGAAACAGAAATCGAACCTATTATAGAAATGTTTCGGAATCGATTGTATAAAAGCAAATGGCACAAAAGAATTTCGCTAATGATTAATATATTCAGCAACAAGTAAGTGTACTTATTGTTACGTTTGTAAAATGTTTTCTAATACGTCTGCGAAATTTTCAACATGATTTAGGGATAGGAAAAATTTAGCAGGAGATATAAGTGGCCACGAAACTTCACACAGCCATATCAAATCTATTTTGAACCGGAGTTTGACATGGTACTAAATTATTGGTGAGCTGTTTTGCAGCGATTCATTGCCCTTGTAAGGTTGTAGGCGAGTTAAGGGAGAGCATTTCGTGGCCACAGAGAATGTACAACTTACAATCTAAAAGGAAATTTCTTTAGCTGCATTGATTATTCGGCAGAGTTTGACAGCTTTGTGAAATTACATTTGGAAAAATTTAGCAGTCCATGGAGTGGAAATCCAATCATTTCTCACACAAAATGTGATGAATTCATAAGTTTAATCGCTTATGAAGTATAGAAACATCTAATAGCTGCATTTCAAGAAGCAATTTACTAATTGATAATTGTGGTCATTACTCCGGATATATATCTAGATCAACTTACTTGCATTTTGATATTTGTTCATAAAAATGCAGACTTAAAGGTTTTTCGGTTTTATTAATATTCAAAACCATAATTCTGATTATCCATAAAAAATGTTTTTAAAAGATTATTCTATAGATATTAAAAATTGTAGAGGCCAAACCTACGATAACGTGGCAAATATGGCAAGGGAATACAATGGACTGCAAGCAAGACTAAAACAGCATATGAATACAGCCGTCTTTGTATCATGCACAAGCCATAAATTAAATTTAATAGGAAATTGTGCAAAAGAGTTATGGTCGGCGGATTAAATTATTTTGATTTTATTCAGAATTTATATTTGTTTCTCGGCATCTACTCGGCGATAGAATATGCTTAATAACTGTACAGCAAATCAATATCCACATTTAAAAAGAATAATTGGCACTAGGTGGTCATCAAGAGCAGACGCAGTTTCTGTATTAAAAAGTAATTATCAAAATATTGCAGAAGTTCTAACCAAAATTATTGGAGGGGAAAAAACCCGAGCAGACTGTTTCGAGCATTATGAATCAGCTTTGTTGACTGTTTTAAGGGATAAATTATTACAAAGAATAAATAGCACATGTAAATCATTGCAAAATAAACAATACAATTTGCTGCTTACAACAAATCTACTAAAATCGCAATCCGATGTAATAAAGATTGTTCGGACCAACTTCGAAGATATTGAGACGGGCACTAATGCATTGACTGAAAACCGGAACTATCGGGAAACACGGATAAGAAAAAGAAAACTGCAATCTGTTGAAAAATTAAACGAAACAAATTTTAATCCAAAAGAAAATTTTATTATTGTTCACAATGTTACTTGTGATGTATTAATTGCAGATTTATCGTGAAAGAGTGCTATTTACAGTGAGGTTTTATTAGATTTTGGATTGTTTTAATTTTAATATGCATGATGTTAAATTTAATAACTGCCTGGAAAATATATGCGCAAAATATGAAAATGATATTGTGACTAAACATTTTTAAAGATGAACTTCCGCATTTTTTGCCTTTATAAAAGAAGAAAAGATTACAGACCCTATTGACATGTACAAATTAATAATCGGGGGGCTGCAGTCTACATTTCCTGATGAAGAAAAGATATCCTGATGAAAAAATATTTTTAACTATTCGTTGTTTAAAAGAGTCAAAAAATATTTAAGGAATTCCTTATCACAACTAAATTTAAGTTACTTGTTCATGATGTTCATCGAAAATGATGTGGTCAATATTTTAGATTGACCACATCATTGATAAATTTGCGAAAGCTAAAACCAGAAAGGTTCCTATTTAATTGGTTTTTAATACAAGAAAAGAAGAAATTGCTCTTGTTATTATTATAGTTCAATATATTTCTAATGTTTAAATAATAGTAGCAGCATTAGTTGGCTTACTTTTCATTTCTTTTCATTTATTCTTTTCCTTTTTATTTATTTTATATTTTTAAGAAACTTATTTTGAAACAAACCATGTACCAGTTCTCCCCTCCCTCCCCTCAACTTGAACAATTTTGCCCTGCGATTCCTAAGCACAATTTTTGAACAGAAATAGTTTATATCTACGAACGTCAGTTAAACGAGTCAACAATTATTCTCCTTAAAATGGGGTATTAAAACCTTTACAGAAACGTTCAAAGCTGGGAGCTATGCATATGTAAATATTGAAATTCAACTAATAAAAAATGCGGCTGTCTAGCTGATTTGAAAATTTGCAGACAAAAACAAAAAATGAAACAAATATTTTATCATGCTTTATTATTATTTACTAAAATTTGTATCTTAGTTCTATTTATAAAGTATAATCCATTATCAAATTTCCAAAAAATATAATAATTGGTTATTCGTTTCTTTAAACAGTTTTATGTACTGAAATTTTGTAATCTTCGTAACCACAAGTTTCAATTTTTATAATTAAAGCTGTACTTGAAAGTTAAAAAATATCTGAAAAAACTTTGTACTATAGTTATGAAATAATTTGCTTACCTAAAAGCTCCAAACGTTCAGGGATTACTAATTAGAGGCAAATTTATCGACTAGTTTCTGCGGTTTTTTAATAAAAGACATTACCTGTTTGTTAGAACGGTTTAATTAGCTACAAAAAGTTAGAAAAAGGCTGTTCAGAAAGGCGAAAAAACGTAAATCGATTTAAATTCGCAACTTTGATAACATTTTAAAACAAAACAGAAATTTTTTATTAACAAAAGAGAAAGTTCCATTCTATAGTAATTGATTTAGTGTATAATGAAGTGTTAGGCATGTATCTCTGAAAAATATTGCATAACTATGGTAAAAATTAGCGCGTATATGTATATATGTATGTATGTATGTATGTATGAATATGTATGCATGTATGTATGTATGTGTATGTATGTATGTATGTATGTGTGTGTGTGTGTGTGTGTGTGTGTGTGTGTGTGTGTGTGTGTGT
>JAOUZG010047933.1:1560-24197 GCA_026289955.1 Argiope argentata
TATATTCAAAAAAGTTATGAAATATTTTTATAGTTCCCCAATCATATCGAATGTATTTAATAAAATTTTCATGACACAATATTCTTAAAAAAAATACATCCATTCTTTGGAAACTAAAACTAATCGAATTATAAATTGGTGGAGATCCCTACTGATAGAAGAATGTAACAGTTTAATATGCCACCCCTAGTAATCATTTGCGGATTGAAATTATGTTATTCTAGTTTGCAGACGATCGATGAAGTTTATTAAAATTTGATTTTTGTTTTCGAATACTTTACACGATGAGAAATTAGAACAGCTTTGGAACTATTTTAAAAGAAATGGTTTATCAGTTTTTTCCTATTTTTTATTTTTAGGTTTTTTTATTTACTTTTTTATATTAGAGGTTTTAACTAAGAAAAACTCTAGCATTCATAGGAATATAGATGCTTAGTTTATCAAATATTTACAAATTTTGTCTACGATTACAAATGCCTTCAGGGAAATAATGAGATTATACAAATTCTTTTAAGGAATAAGAAAAGAAAGGAAAGGAAAAATTTTCTTCTAAATGCAAGCAATAAATCTGTCTAGTAGATCATAAACCAGTCAGAAAAATTTATGTCTTGCTTCTGGGATGCAAAGTTTCAGCTGCTGGTAGCAATACGTCATTATTAATCTTTTAAAAATATTTTCATTTATATAGAAAATTTATTTTTATTCAGCAGTTTTGTTTAACTAAAAAGGTGTCTGTGATGTTAATGGAGTTTTTTATTGTCTAATGAAATTTATTTGCTTTTTTTCTGCGTACCTGTACATCTGGGCAAGAATTAATAACATACCTTAAATCATATTGCATATAAGTAATTTTTTTACAGTTAATAATGAAGTGGCTTTCATTTGAAATTGTTTCATTATTTTAATTACATTTTTAACGTCATTTTATTTTATAATAAAAATGTTTTTCCATCACATTTTTTATAGAACAAACTAATATTTCTGTTATCATATGAATAAAAAAATGAATATCTTTTGGCAATTTTCTTTTGATTATACAAGTCAGCAAAACTAAAATAGCATTTTTAATTTCATCCAAAAATTTTGCTTTTTCGGATGGTTTTTTTAAATAAGTTTTTGCGATCCTCATTTAGGTTAATCATCTATAAATTCAAACAGTTTTAATAATAAAGCAATAGAACTTTTTTCTATCTTGTGTTTTAAAGTGTCATCAATTTTTTTATTAATTATGACGGAGGGACCAAAAATATCAAATTAAAAGCTAAAATTCTTTTTGTTTATACTTCCAAAAATACATCTTTGATTGAAGCAACAGCAAATATAATTCTTTTAAATTTTGAAATTATTTTTCGAATTAAAAATATATGCTTGTTTCAAACAGTTTAAAAGCATTGGATTTCAATAAGAGAGAATACCCTGTTTTTTTTTTCGAAAATTCTAATAAATGCAACGATTTTCAGACAGAATGATATTAAAACAAGTAATATAAAAAACAATTTTTAAAATTAATTCCTACTTAGGTTAACAAAGGAAAATTTTATTTTAGTAACTCTTTTTTAAATAATAACAATATAAATATGTATAGAAATATGACAGAATCACAAAATTAAGCGGCACAACAGAACGTGAATTTTCTGGCCATTTTCCATTCTTCTTTCTATACCTGGTGTTCGAACTCGCAACCCAAGGGATGGGAATCCAACGCCAAACCTACCAGACTATCGCAGCCTAATGATTACACTTCTATAAATAATTGATTAAAAAAATTATACTAGCATTGAATTTTCAACGCCTATTGAGGATCTAAAGGAAAACATAAAAGGTTTGATTTTTCTACATAGGTTGGGGTACTCAATACAGATTAGAAATTTTTAATTTTCTATATTATGTATTATTTTAATTCGAAAGTACTTAAAAATGGGTCGAAAAAAATCGATTCATTAACAATGTTTAATTTTAAATTCATCAAGCATCATGAAAATAAACAGAATCATTTGAAATAATCAGCCGAAAACATGTTAAGCCTATTCTCATTAGGGTGCGGGAAAAACAAACAGAATTCGTTACTTATTTGGCGACGGGGAAATGAAGACTTTTGGCGAGAAAGTTAGTTTTTATTTAATTAATAAAAAATTCATGAATTGATTTTTGAGAAAACTTTATTAACGTCAAGTGTCATCTACTACAAGTTTAAAAAGATTTGCTTGAACGTGATTGGATGAATAAAGAGCATTTAATTAACGATTGAAAATTGGAACAAGATATATAGATTTATACATAGAGAGAGTGTGAGCTAATAGTAGGAATTGAAAAAAGGCAGCTGGTTAAAAGTTTTAGCTCCCCCTTTGCAGATGGATGCTTTTATCTATGTCTATTTCTATTATAAGCCTAAAGAGAAAAGAGTTGTGTGAGTGTGTTTCGCTTTATTTGTAAATTTAAATTGTTTAAACGTCTGCAAAGTAAATGCCTGTCTGTAATCTGCCTGTTTTTGGTTTCACGTTTCACTCTAATTAAAAAAAAAAGAGTTTTTGATTATTTTTAAACTGTTTCTTTGCACATTTTTGGATAAAAAAATATTAACAAGAGAAGAAATTATTTATTTTTAATTTTATTATTATTATTTATTTATTTATTTTATTTATTTAATTTTATTATTATTTATTTTTAATTTTTATTTTCTCATGTATTTGGAATTTAAGAAAAAAATTCCAAATACATGAGAATCGAATTTTCGCCTATCTATTTTTATCCAAATGTTCTTTTATTCCTTCATGATTATTTTTAGGACAGCAAATTGAATTTATTCGCCACTCAAGAAACTAATTTAATGTTTCATCCGGTATAAGATAAAAGAAAAAAAACACGTCATTTTCATGGTTCATTAGTGTATATCAGAAATCGCAAATAAAGAAGCCGAGTATTTCCTTTCTAATTTATGTCATCCCCCCCCCCGCCGTTATTTTTTCTTTCTTCTCATTATATCAGCAATCCCCTATTTCATCATTCGCATGCAGAAAAAAGAATTTTGGCGTTGTTTTCTTTTTATAATTATTGATTCCGTTATGCAAACTAATGTACTGAATTTATGTGACATTTTGGTCATGTGACTAACGTATCATCGGAGTGTTCCGATTTTCGATTCATAAAAAATCGATATTTTCGAAAAATTGATTTTTTGAAGTCAGTTTTTGAAAAATATCAATTTATTGAAATCATGATAATAAATAATACTTCACGATAAATCATGATTTAAAATATCGATATTCACAATTAATTTGAGATTTGGATTCCGTTTTGGTTATCGATTAGCATTTATTTTTGTTACTCTTTTTTCCCCCTTCATACAATGATTGTTAATATTTCTATAACCACGATCATATTCTAATATAAGTACTTGTTTCAAGTGTATCATTTTGAAACAAACAGTTTTCTGTTCTCTAACTGAATAATACCATTCTGGAAAAATATGTGCGATGATCAAAAATTTGTAGATTGATATTTGTTTAATCACTAAATTCTTCATTTCAGAAATAAAAGCAAAATGGAATGAATTAATTCAAAATTTTATTCGTAGCTTGTATTTTCCATCCTAAGCATACTCGCGAAAAAAAGAGATTCGGTTAAACTTCCGTTTTTGCTCAGTGACTAATCGCGATACAATTAATCGTTTTTATTTAATTTACGTTTTCGATTTCTCTTTGTTTTGCCGGGCGTTTATTATTGTCGCAAATTATTCTTATTGTCTTTCATGCAGAATTTTTATTAATATTTCTACAAATAATTTCATATTCTAATATAAAAAAAATATTTGTTTTAAACGCAATGTCATACATTGTAACACGAAGACCCTATTCCAGCACTGACATACTTTATTAAAAGATTTTCAAGTTTAATCGTTTTAATCGTTTTTTTCCTTGTGAATAAAAATGGCTAGAATTTTTATTCACAAGGAAAAAAACGATTAAAACGAGCCTCTCTTAAAAAATCAGTTTTTAATAGCGCGTTGCCATTGCATTTACAAAAGCTCTGATTTAAAAATATAAGATAATGATTCCAGCAAATAAAACCTATAGAAATGTCATTTTGAGAGCGTGATTAGATAAATTAAATAAATAGAAAATGCGATAAATTTTTTAAACAAAAAATGGGAGACAAAGCTTTTTGGATCGTTTGCAGTACTAAAGTGACTCATTCAATGAAACGATTAAAATGAATAAAATTATAATTGAACTTGCACGAGCACGTGGTGCTTGGCCGTTCAAGAAATCATGTTCTGACATGATGCATTGAAATATGCATAGCAGATTTCATTTTAATATTTATTTTAATTTAATCTTTCATGCATGAGGTTCAAGATTCCAATAGAGTTAATCATCAAATTTTATAGAGAAAATGAGAATTTTGAATTAGAAAAATTTCCAATAATTTTACAAACAAATAATTTTACAAACAAATCAATTTCTTATGATGCATACCGAAGAAGGTAAATATTAAATACTTAGCCAAACTTCACATATGAATAAAAAATAATTAACTAACAAACAAGCAAAATAATGAAAAATAAAATCTATGATAGGAAATCTAATTGCGATCATTCATGTAAGAACATTATTATTTTTTCAGTCATAATTTGTCTTAAATAATTTTAAATCATTAACCTGTTTAAAACGGTTTGGAACAATCACGGGACTTCTCTATCGGTATATATTCCCCTATTTTATATATTATATATATATATATATATATATATATATATATATATATATATATATAATTTGTTAAACATTCATTTTCAATTTTTCTAATTGGTTAATAAAGTTTTGGTGCTAAACCGATTTCCAAATGAAATCACAGCTATAATGTCGTAGTTCCATGTCAACCTTTTAAAAACGCTTTTGCTGTCAAAGAAACATAGTAATAGTAAAGCAATAGTTAAAAGCAGGTCAAACTTTTAAAAACACATCTGCTGTCAAAGAAGCAGACATAATAATAATGCAATACTGGTAAAAGCAGGTAAAATATTTTTTGCCTCTAGATTTCGGAGAGAACAAAACTTCTTAACCAAAACAGCATCATGTTCTCACATGATAATAAATTAAATTAATGATATAGTTAAATTACTAATATACGTATATATAAGATATATTTTATATATATAGGAAAGTAAGCAGTTATTTCAAGCAATAAATTCATTATTTTTATACCTAAGAATAGTAACAGCACAATAAATATTGAATTCCTAATTTGAACGGTAAGGATTACTTTACAAATATCGTATGATTACATATGCACTTTAATGCATTTTTGTTTGTTTTGCCACTGAATGTATTTTTATAAAACTTTCTTGACTTTGACACAAAAACAAAAGTCAGCATTTGAGAACTGTCACACGGTTGAATGACATTTGGCAAATATATTGGTCTCACTTTCTGTTTACTTTCCCCCCCTTAAGTCTCATCTCTTTTCTTTATCCATAGTAAAACTAAAAAGCTATATCCTCTAAAAATAAAAACGTATGCAGATCTCTAATAAACAGTTTATTTTATAAATATGTTTTCCACTTATTATACCTTATATTATTCCTTATAGTTAATGCTAATTTATTAGTTGCAGATAATCATGCAAATATGGACAGTTAGTCTTTAGTCCTCCTTTGCTAATTTATATGAATGAAAGTGAAAATTCAAAAATATTTTATAAGATATACAAATCCAAACTGCACAACAGAATTTTTTTCAAATTTTGTTCACAATTATTTGCACCGTAAGCAGAATAAAAAAAATTCTTCAAAATATTGTTGTTGTTACTTATGGCACTTGCCTATCTACAAGCTTCCCGCTGATACAGCAGCATATTTAAGCCGAAAGGAGCGTCTCTTGTTTTTGAAGTAGCGCCAACAGTACGACTTAGCTACACACTCACCTCATTTGCCTGCACAGCCCCTTTTTACAGGGGGTATAGTCACATATCTCACAGATAGCACACAGAAGAACGACCATGCTCAAGCTGGGACTAATAGAACACGAGCAAGACGTGCTGCCTCTATGCCAGAAAGTCGGCTCAAAATACTAAATAACTAAATAATAATAATAAAAAACTGTTTTATAAATTCTTCATAAAACAGTTAATTTTTTATACATAAAAAATCTAATATATAAACAAAATTATTTTATTTTTGGTGATTACATGTTACAGAACTAAACAAACAACTTCGATATGCTATAAGCTAAATTCTTGCTAATTGCCAATTTCCATACGTCATCAAATGCTTAATTCAGGTTCAAATTCAAATTCTTAATTCAAAAGGGTCAAATTCAAATTCTTAATCATTTTTAATTTAGGGTAAAATGAGTTTTTAACGATTTTTAAAAATCGTTTGTCCCTAATTTGGCAGAAAGCCAATAAGTATAAAATACCTTTAATACATTAATTAATTTCAGTTTAATTAAAAAGCAAAGATGCAAAAAAGCAAAGATAAGGGATTAATTAAAAGCAAAGATATTTTTTGTATTGTAAATTAAAGTGTTATAAATAAAATTGAATTATATTTAAAACGTTTTATGGGCTTTAAGAAAAAGATAAAAATATATTCATGTCGTAAAAAGATGATAAAGCTAAAAAACAATAAAACGACTTCTCATTCTGTTTCCCAATAAGAAATTTAAAAGAAAAAATATCCCAATTTCGTCCTCCATTGTATCCGTTACTTTACTTTATCAAATAATGAAAACTGCGCCATTCCATTCTGCAGAAATATTCCAAAGATTAATGTTGAAAGTCACCCTTTAATCCCTTAAGATTCCTTTTCACAAAATTTTATGAGAAGCAAATATGTGAATTGCATTCACTAATAATCGTCAGATACCCGGATGATTTATTCCTCGCTTTGTTCTAGAACCCTTTTCTAGGAAAGGATTGTTCTTATCGAGGTAAACACACATTCCATAAATCGTCTGAAAATTTTCCATGGCTGAAAGAGAAAGAGCAAACGAATCGAAGAAATTAGTATTCATACAACTGTTTTGACGAAAGTATCTTTCCAAACCAAATTTGAAATACTTCCAGACTTATTTTATAAATGGATATTTTTTACTTCTTTGATATTAGCGTGAGAAAATAATAATCGAAATTTACTCATTAAACCGGTTTTATCCCGAATAAAATCACCATTCAAAATCAAAAATAGAACGTTTACAGAAGTGTTATTGATTAATTTCCGAATACTTTCTCGAAAAAAAAATGATTTATAATAAACTGACAATTATGGATATGGTAGGATAGCTGTATTTAGCTTTTGGATTACAAAAGTATTAACATTAGTAGTACTTCAAATTAGCTTTATGTTTGTGCATGTCATATATTTTCATACAAAGCATGATAAATTTTGGTTGAAAGGTGCAGATTTTATTGTTTCTCGGAAAATCTGCTTTTTATCGTCTTAGTTTATTACTGAAATTATAATATTAAAAATCAAACGATTTTGGAAATTTTTTTCTTCATTTGTTTGATATAAACAAAACTAATAAAACCAAACGATTTCGGAAAGTTATTTTCTTTCATTTGATTGATATAAATAAAATTAATAAAACCAAACGATTTCGGAAAGTTATTTTCTTTCATTTGATTGATATAAATAAAATTAATAAAACCAAACGATTTCAGAAGAATTTTGTTCATCACTTGCTTAATATAAATTAAAATAATAGCTATCGTATAAGTGGATCATTTGCATTATTTAGAATGCATTTGGGAGTTGTTCTATCCATTAAATATATTCTATTTAGAAAAAATATCCAAATTCATTTTGCCTCTACCAGAATGCTTAATATTTACATTTCAGACGGTAAAGGTATTTGAAATAAAATGATTTTCGAAGAATTGCAGTAGTAAATAGTAAAATCAAAGTCAATTTCAGAAAATGTAGAATAAGAAAATCGTATTTTTTGTAAATTTATTTAAATGCTCATAAATATAAATACAACTTCGAAAGGTTACAATTGATGTATAGTTAAACATTAATTTCCATCGAACCAATTCTAAATCTGAAAGTTTAGAAATCTTTCTAGTTCATATTTTTTTTCCAAATTCCTTGTTATCTTTCTATGAGAAATATATAAATACAATGATTGCAAAATCGTAAGGTAAAGTGGATATTTTTTGTAATAAAGAAACATATTTAACATGCATTTAGAAAAATGTTTAAACTTATGAAAAATATGCATCTACAGATAAGCAAAATTAACATGCCAATAAAAACAGATTTTTGTAAGTATTCGAAATTTCTTATAAATAGGAAGAAATCCAATAAAATCCTTTAATTAATGGGTTGTAAAAAAAGGAATTAGGCTACTTTTCCTGAAGCACTGTTACTACACAAAATTCTTTTTTTATTTACTTGGCAGAAAACAAAATAGAAAAATTAAACGAAGTTTCTTTTAATACATAAAAATAAAATCCCATTCTCTAATCTAAAGAACATTAACATCTTTGATGCTAGATAAGAAATTACAACAATTTTCATTTTTTGTGTTATTATTGTAATTATACTTCTTTATATTATCTAAAATGGGCCGTGGATGGGGAAAAATTTTCATGCAAACGATAAATTATAAAAAAAATATTAACGTCGATAATTTTTTTGAAGTACTAATCACAATTATATAATTTTTTTATTGTAGTTTATTTTGAAATTATCATGTTTTTGAGGAAATTATTTGGTCGTATTTATTCTTTAATCAAATTTATGAGAAATTTAGCATTCTAATTAAATTATTAATTGGAGTGTAGCGACTAAGATAATTAATAAATATTAAGTAATTGATAAGCTAATTAAGTTCTACCTTAATTAATTTATTAAATATTTGGAATAAATTACGTAAAGAGCTTATTTTTTTTTATAAATGAATTACTTATTCCTTCCTAAATGGCAAACGTACATATATACTTAAATGTGTTTCGTTCATGTACGAGATACAATATGAAATTCTGATAATCTTTGCTGGTTGTTCAAGTAATATCTTTGTACATGAAAGAAATCTTTGTTAAAAAAATTCAACTTTTTATTTTTATCAAAATAATCATTTTGAGCAAATTTTGTAAACATCAATTAATGCACGATTTGACAAATTGAAATAATAAATGAAAGAAATAATTGTAAGAAAAATTCAACTTTTTATTGTTATCAAAATATTTATGTTGAACAAACTTTACAAGCATTAATTAATGCACGGTTTGACAAAATGAAGTAATAAATCTATTTTTAAATTTCTTTTTAATGGTCATTGTGATATGAGAATTGCTCCTGAGCAGCACAGCGAAAGTTGAATCAGAAAAGTCAAAGAAAAGTCAGATAAAGGGAAAAAGATGTTAAAAGCTATAAGTTTGATTTTTAATATCTTAGAAAATAATATATTAGAAATAATATATAAAGATTATTATTCTTTTGTAAAAAAGGAATAACTTTATTTTAAGATAATAATTTTTTTTAATTCTTCACAAATTAATGTTTATGCTCTTACATTAAACAAAAATTGCTCTGAAATATTTTACTATGCATTAGTACTTTTTTTCATTACTAATTACTAATTACCTTTTTTCATTACTAATTATTCTGCATTACTAATTATCTGTATTGTTTAGTCTGAAAAAACCCTCAGTTTACGTCTGATCAAACTATCCGAGTTTACTTCATTGTTACATGTAAACATCCCCTCCTTTCATTTTTTCTCTCATCCCTATTTAGACGAATTAGACTCATCCTAACGCATGTGCAAAGGCTCTGAGGGTTTCACAATCAATGGTCAAACAGTATAAACTACAAATACAGAGTTGCCAATAACATACCAACTAGGCATGTTTTTGTAAACTGCTATAATAATTAATAAAGAAGCAGCCGCTTTCACATTCTCTGGGAGTTGAAATAAATGGAAGAATTAGAACCTCTCAGTAAGAAAGGACAAAATGTATAATATAACAATAAGTTTTGGAATAAAATTCTTGTATTCTGGCATTGGTGGGAAAAGAAAAAAGTTCTTAGAACTCTGATCTATCCGGGTTTTTTTGTTATCCACCCTGACCATCCGCCATGTTAGGCCTAATAATCGAGAGTGTTATTAAGAATTACTCTTAATCTTTTGGTTGCTTTTGTATTGAAAAAATTCACTAGATTTTTCATAATGGAAATAAAGATGAAATAGAACATCTGCTTCGAAAAAAATGATACCAAGGAACCAAAAATGTGCGTGTATATTTATTAATAAATTATTAATTTTCTCAAAATCCGATTTCAAAATTTAAGTATTTAAGTCTAGAAACTTTCATAAAAATTTGATTTCAAAAGTCACGTTTTCCTCCTCTGTAGCACAGGAGGTAGAAAACAAAATGGCTGCTGTGTCAGATGCGAATTCAACATCTGACAACGCTCTAAAACTTTTCCCTTCTCAGTTTTATTTCTTGTTACTTTAAAGCAGGATATAATTACATAATAAAACTAAACCGTTTCATCGCTAGACACCAATTAATGAAACAAGATTAAAAATGAAAATGATGTTTGTTGTTGTTGCTGCTGATCCCCTTGGTCTAGACCCCTAGACCAAGTCCATAAGATCGTGTCACACAAAAAGGTGAAAAACACTCACGCTCTCATCCGACAGTTGCCTCACAGAGATCCCGATACAAGAAATAATATGAGAGGGAGAGGCAATATCCAAGCAAGGGCAAGTAGAAAAGGTCCCGTTAGGACCGGCGAAGACCAGACTTCTAATGTCGCCAGACCTTAGCCTAGCTAAGGCAGATTGGGCAAGTCTTGAGCGGGTGTTCTTCAAAGATGGACCAGGGCGCTCAGCGGCGTACCAATCCTGTTCAGGAGGAATCCTCCAAACTGATTTTACTTTCTCAATAAACGTGGAATGAATCTCTGAGACTTTTAAAACAGATGATGGAGGAGTAGAGAGTTTACTACCTTCCACGGCAAGTCGATCAGTGACATCATTGCCATGGATACCAACATGAGAGGGAATCCATTGCAAGCACACAGAACCTACCTGGGACAACGTAGCCAGTTTGGCAACAAGAAAATGATGTAATTTCCAAAAGCCATAATAGGAATTAATCCCTTATAGAGAAAAGAGGAGAAAATGGCAAAGGCTATAGAAATAAAAAAAATAACGGTAGGGCTGGATTTGATATTAATCCTGAAGACATACGCTCATACGTTCAAGATATTATTTTTAACATGTAACAAAAATTAACAAATAAAGAAACATTCAAGTTAGAACATTTCAAACTAAGCAGCATCAGACATTTTGTAAACAGACGTAAACTTTCGAACACCCACTTCTTGTGTACAGACGACCACCCCGCCACCACTGAACGAAGCAGTATTAGAAACCTACTTTTTTTCAAGCACCCACTCAGTGAAATTTCCACTGGGGAAGAATTTCTTCATTACAAAATCCAATTACTTTCTATTTTTAGAAAAAGAAAATATTTTTTTAAAAAAATGGATCGCAAGTTTTGATTTCATATTAATCTAAGTGAATTCCTAAGTTGATTTTAGTTTTTTATAAGTTTTATTAGAGTTAAGATAATGGATTTTACATTGAAAGAAAGAGCAGAAATAACAAAGTATTCTATTAAAAAAGGGGGTAAGAACATTACAAACATATAGTTGAAGACATTTCATAAAAAAAGAAGAAGAAAAGGCGAAAGAATAGGAAAGAAAATTTAAACACCCAAAGAGTGAAAAATTTTCGCGAGGAAAAGAATTTCTTCATTATAAAATCCAATTATTATCCATTTTTTTGAAACTCTCTTACTTTTCAAAATTTGCTTTATTGGAATTTTTAAGAACTCCTTTGCGAAGAATAATGGCTAATAAACTTAAATAAAAATGGAAGGAGATCGAACGAACAGATTCGTCTTTTTCGCACTACGAATAAAATGAAAAATAATGCGGCTATTTTCATCGCCTGAATTTAAATTACTAAACGAACATTTTATGCATTCAACATTCTTGATGAATATTTCATTTTCGTCAAGAATGTTTCTTAACGAACTGCTGGTGTTAAATTCAATATGTTAATGTCCTAATTATGAGGTAGTCTTACATCGTAAAGTCGACGAAATGTTTCACTTTTAAGATACTCAATAACGATATTTTGTTGAAGGAAGTACGATTAATTTATTATTTATTATTAATTTATTATTTATTATATTTCTAATATTATATATTGTTAAATATCTATTTTTCAATTTATGAATGCTGGAATTTACTTGAAAAGCAAACGTTTCTTAAATATTTTTTGATTAATTAATTAACTTTGTTTCAAATGAGTAAGTTGTAATAATCATAATAAAAATAATTAATTGAATCGTCGTTAGTTACATCAGAATCTTATCATTCAGATTACTTTTCAGTATTGGAAAACTTTAAATCAATAAAAGGTTAAAAGGTTATAATAAAGGTTAAAATGTTATAAAAGAATTGTACCAATTATAAATGGCTATAATTTTATTGTAATTAACGAGTGGGAAAAAATTTGATTAGTTTTATTTATATACATAATAATTGTCTTATGTAATTTATTTTGTCGTAAATTCAGTTAGTGACGAATTTATATATTTGTGGTTATAGGAAATGCACATTATGTGGCACCATCTTTTATAATACTGTTCGTTTAGTTTCTCGTCACATTTTTGGCATGTTAATAATTTATTTTAAGTTATAATATATTAATAATAATATATTTTTAGTTAATAATATATTTTATAATATATAATAATATAGTTAATAATATATTTTTAGTTCATTAAATTCGTAAAGATGCATTTGTTTTTATTTATCTATTATGATTCTAGACTATTCATCAACCATATATTATGTAACATAATTTAAAAAAATGTTCACTGCATTCAATATTTTAATAACAAAGTGAAAACGTAATGAAATATATAAAAAATTGACTAATAAAATCTGAGAATAGATCAAAATTATCTTAATATTGTATAATTCAAATAAAATGTATTTTTCATAAATTTATTTATTTGGCAACTAGGAAAATAACGGTATTTACGTATTATACCACCCGACTTTTTGCCATATTTGACTTTTCCCAACATCCTAAGTTCCACCCGACTTTTGCCATCGCCAGTGAGTTGCTAAACCGCCAATTATTGCAACCCGGCAATGGTGTAATCCGCTGATCTTTATCGCCAAATTTAAATCCACCGTCAATGAGTTGCTAAACAGTTGGTGATCGTTGGCGAAGACGGTATAATATGTAAGTACTAAAATAAATATTTAATTGATTTGCTTGTGGTCGCTTCTCTCAGTGCTGAACTGTTATTTTGCCTTATGTATATTGTCATCCAATTCATTATCAGTATCCATATTTAGTTACAATTAGTTCGTTATTGAACACAAAGAGAGTTAGTTATAAGACAAAGTTTATGACATTGCTTAATGAAATGTAAATCAGTAAGTTACTGTAGAAAATTGAAGTAACCATACACAGAACAACTGGACACTATCGAAAGCGCATGAATGAAGGCGAATAGGCTTAACAATATGTATCATGTAATACATAAGTACAAGCATGTTGATCTTGGAACCGAAAAAATTGTTACATAGGATTATTATGCTGTGCTCAAAAACTTTGCCTCTAGCATGATTATCAATTTTTAGCTTTTCGTACACAAAGGCAAAGTATTGTAATTGACAAAAACTTCAAATTCGAGATTCTTAACGAATCTCCATGTTTCAGACTTCTCTTGAAAGCAAAAAACATTTTTGAAACTATGCATGTTGCAAACACGGCAACACAAAAACGCTTGAATTATACTTTAAAAAAACGTATAGGCTTGCATATGCAAGTAAAGAGATATGATACCAATCAGAATATGGCGTTGTGGTCGCCAACACCTACATAAGACAACAAATGTCTGGCAAAAGTTGATAGTTCGTTCCTCGTTCTCTGTTCCAGGTATAAATTACGATCTGAGATGCATGAATGAAGTCTGCCTCCTAAAAATGGTTGTGACGTGTGAGTAGCTAAGTCATAGTCTTGGCCCTAGATGGCGCTACTTGTAAAACAAGCCGGCTTGCTGGCACAGGGGTAGCGCGTCTGCCTCGTGTTCAGGAGGTCCCGGGTTCGAGTCCTGGTTCGGGCATGGTTGTTATTCTGTGTACTATCTGTGAGATGTGTGAATGTGCCCCCCTGTAAAAAGGGGTTGTGCAAGCGAATGAGATGAGTGTGTAGCAAAAGTCGTACTCTTGGCCCTAGTTGGCGCTACTTGAAACAAGAGACGCTTCACTCGGCTTAAATCTGCTGCTGGGTCCAGCAGCGAGCTTGTCCATAGGCAAGTGCCATTAGAAACAACAACAACAACAACAACTTGTAAAACAAAGAGACGCATTTCTTAGGCTTAAATCATCTGCTGATCGTATCAGCGGGGACTTGTCCAAGGCAAGTTCCATTAGTCACAACACCACACAGTTGATAGATTGGCTACAGCTTCGACAATGGCTGGCTATAAAGATTCAAGTGAGTTTGGACGTGGTATGATAGTCAGTGCACAAGAGATGAGACATAGCATCTCCGAGGTAGCGATGAAATGGGGATTTTCCCGTTCGGCCATTTCACGAGTGTACCATAAATATCAGGAATCCGGTAAAACATCAACTCTGCAGCTGAGAAAAGATCCTGCAAGAACGGGACCAACGACGATGTGGAAGAATCATTAAACAGGAAAGAAGTGCAATCCTACCGCGAATTGCTGCATATTTCAATGCTAGGCCATCAACAAGTGACAGCGTGAGAAACATTCAACGGAACATCATCGGTATGGGCTTTCGAAGGCGAAGGCCCACTCGTATACACTTGATGACTGCACGACGCACAGCGTTACTCGTTGCCCGAGCCCGTCAACACCGACATTGGACTGTTAATGACTGGAAACAAGTTGCCTGGTCTGACGAGTATCATTTCAAACTATATCGAACGTATACGGAGTATTGTATCAAGCTGTTACGAGCGTGTATGAATATGAAGACAACCTTATGAATGCATGGACTCTACAAGTGAACTACCAGATTTTGCAAGACAGATGGCACTAGAGACTATTCATAGCATTTCTCAATCTGCTCTCAGGATTTACACTAACGGCAGCAGGGAAAACGATGGTGCAGCTGGCAGCGGAGTACATGTAGTAACTTCTGAAGGAACATTGGATTTCCGGATTAGAAATCTAAACTTCGGTTCCGTGTTCAGGTCGGAACTTTTAGCAATCCACAAGGGCCTACAGCTGGCCGACACCTGTATTATCCCCGATTTTAACGACATATGGGTTTTAACGATAGTCGTGCTTCTTTACAGCACTTATCGAACTGGAAGCAAGTGGGAGACTTAACGAGCATTAACATTCTAAATATCATCTATCGGCTTACTGCAAAGCACAACATTCACTTTCAGTGGGTCCCTTCCCATATCGGACGTGAAGGCAACGACCCTTGCTGTGGCGGCTACCACTGATAGAGTTGGTAATGTCCACACTCTCACGTATACAGAGATCTCAATTGCAAAAGATGAAACAAATAAGCTTTGTCTTGTTCCCCCGAATAACTCCTGGTACTTTAGAGATTGGCCCAGGATAATCTCTGGGCCCCTCCAGGACAGTCTCTAAATCCGAATCTGGGCTGTTCAAGCTGATGGAGGCAGTGTGATGGTGGGGCGTGAGTGATCTGGGACCCATTACACGTCTAAATACGAATCTGACAGGTAAATCGTACATAAGAATCCTGTCTGATCACCTGCACTCATTCTTATCCGTTGTGTATTCCGACGAACTAGGAGATATCCAGCAGTACAATACGACACCGCACACTTCCAGAATTGCTACAAAGTAGCTCCAGGAACACTCTTCTGGATTTAAAAACTTCCACTGACCACCTAAATCCCCAGGTATGAATTTTATTCAGCATATTTGGGATTTCTTCAAAGAAGATATCCATCCCCTCATAATCGTACAGAATTAAGGACAGCCCTGGAGGATTCATAGTGTTAGTACCGTGGACTACTTCAGATTTAAAGTGAGTCCATGCCACGTCGTATTGCGGCATTTTTGTGTGTTCTCGGGGACTCTACACGATATTAATCAGATGTTTTTTAACTTCTAAGTATAGAAGGATGAAGTTTAATCTATGCTGTCTATTCCAAATTTGTAGATTTCTATCAATTTATGCACTAAATTCATTCAGAGGAAATGTGAATGGATTATCCGGTTTTCTGCAGATAAGTTTATAACTACAAAATGAAGAATTCTATATGAGTAAAATTCAACAAGAGATTTAATATCTAAAGGGAGGATTTTTATAAATTTTAAAACCAAATCTGTCAAAAGATTGACGGTCAGTACTTTCATAAGAATGCAAGTACAGTGACTACAATTGTAGTTCTGTATCAAATTTTAGTTTTAAATGCTTAAAAAAATGGAGTCCAAAATACTCATATGTTTTCGGGGTACTTTTGTATAATTGTTATATCTGGTTTCGTTTCAGAAGTGTTTCGATATATCAGGCCCTTTAAATCTACCCGATTTCTTCCTTAATCCGGTGAATTACTCAAAAAGATTATAAAATCAAGTAGCAAATACAATAATTTGTATTTTAAAATATGTATTTAATTTAGACGCAACATATTTTCATCAACTCACATTCACAACATGGCTATTTACAATGCTTAAACAAAACGAAACAGTTAACAAGCTTATTTCATATCAACAAGAGTTCGCAGACATGGACAGTCCGTTCACTTCAATTCGTTTTTAAACGTGGACGGTCTTCTTCACAATAATCATGTCCCAGCAGTTAATTGTTAAATATCGCACTCTAATTGGTTATTTCATATTTATTGTTAACCAATGATATAATATTAATAATGCTCTAGTTATTAGTGCAACTAAATTATTAGTGCAACTAAACTGCAAAGCAACTAATTTTGATGTGCATTGTATAGTAGCAACTATTGAGAAAGCAAGAGAATAACGGCCCACTGAGAAACAAGTTTTATTGTAAGATAAAAATCAGTTGAAGAAATATTAATGAAAATTGATCCCCTATATTCAATTTTTCAGCACTATTTTCATATAATAGAATAATAATGTATTTTAATGATAAAAATTTATATTTGTCAATCTCCAATAAATATTTTGCTACATTTTTTTCCAAATTTATATTAATACCTGGTAAAATAATGCACGAATTTTATTTTTTTCATTTTATATAAAAATCTTTCTAATTATCTGTCATAAAAATATGCTTTTATACGTCTACGGTATATGGGATGAATGTATATTGTTATATGACTTGCTACTGCTATTTAGTTACGTATTACTATTTGTCCCAATTTTCCACCTAAATTATGCACTAAACATTCATATTGGTCACATTTGGAAAAATAATTTTTACTAACTAATTTTACAAATCTAAAAGATAATTTAGAGTAAATAATGTCAACCAAAATTGTGAAACAACTTTAAAATCGAATTTGGAAGAAATGTGTCAGAAATATTTTACATACATAAAATATATTCACTCAAAGTCATGTCAAATTTAGAATAAAATAACTTCACCCGAAGTCATTTGAATAGGAAATGACTTGACGAAAAATAATATCAACCCAGACTGCGAAACAAATATGAACTTCAATATGAAGAGGAAAAGGTTGAAAAGTTTTGGAGATACAGAATATATTTATTCACTTGAAATCATGTTTAATAAAGATATACAAATACTATTTACTATTCTAACTCACGATGCAGAACGAGAGGAAATTTTCTCTAATATCGACTCTTACGTTAGACGAAACACGATACCAGCAGATAACTGAATCAATTTTTATAATTTTTAAATGACTTACGTACATTTATATGATTATGTGAAAGAAAAAATTATATAAATTAACTTATTGCTTTGAAATGGAAATGATAATTGCTCCTAAATATGAATGAACTAAAAAGGATTAATTTTGCATCTTTTCTTTCTCATATTATGCGTTCATTTTATTAGATTAGTTAAATAAGATTTATTTTTATTAGAATAAGTTAAACCATTACTTAATCGCTTATTTATTTATTTAAAACTGAAATACCTCATATCAATGTTTAGAAATATTGACAATAATACTTTTTAAAGATTATTTTTTTTTAATTTACGCACAGAACTGCGTCAGATACTAAGGAACCCTCAACATCCCAGAACACAATGGAATTTTTTAATACTTAATTTACGTTATGGGAAAAAAATTAGGGCTAAAGTAATCACGAATTTTTTTTTGGACTAGAATATTACAGAATTATATACTGGGTTGTTGGGATAGGTTTTATGTTTTTTGAGTCTTTAGAAAATTTGTTTTTGAACAATGACGATAACATATTTTGAGTATATTCCTACAAAATGTGATTGGCAGTGTTTGCTCCTTCCATATACTTTTGCATATTTAACAGATGTTTTATAAATTATGATCCTGAATTGTTTAACCTACTTATCAATTCCATTTATTTATATTTTATTTACAGAAGCAAAATTTTTAAAAATCACACTTTATAAATGTTGAAATTATTGAACAGATGTAATTTGCATTTTGCTTACAAAATATTTTGCAGAAAGACGAAAGTTTCTTAAAAATTTATTAACTATCTACTTTTTAATGAATCAAAAACTAAGTTCCGGTGTTGAAAGTGGATCATTTTATTTCCATTTTTTTCATTCTCATTCAATAAGTTGCGTTATAGCTATTTTGTTTGTTTTTATTAGTTGCTTTTTAGTTGCCACTCATAATATTTAATTAAATTTTGTTCCCTTCTACAAAATGATTAATAATCAAGGAACCATTTTTAAAAATATTTCTACAAATTATTTGTAATTTAATGTTTTTAATAAGTTAGGTTTCGCGATTTTAAAATCGTTTGGTTTAACTCATATTTTTACTTAGATTAAAAATGAAGTAAATAATAAGAGGATTTTTATTTTTTATATAAAAGTATTTCCAAATTAAAATTCTCACTCTTTTTATATATGTATGTATGTATATATTTATATATGGAGAGATAGAGAGTGAGATGAAACATGATACTTTACGGTAAAAGAGTGAATAATCGTTATTTCTTCTCTCTTTTTAACCCCCATGATAAAAAAAATCGATAAATACATTTAAGAACTTAGCAATAATGTAGAAAACACAATATTCTCCAAAAAAAGTTTTTTCGAAATAAAAGTATACTTTTGAAAGTAAAATATTTCTATAAACCCATCAGAATTTGGGTTTAACTTTTAGCATAAACAACACTATCTTTTTTCTTGCATTCTAACCAGTAAAAAAAAGATATGAAAAAAATGTATCGTTTAAATTTGTCGAGAATGATTAATTTTCCCATGATGCAATGAAACAATTGAGAATGTTATTTCATGCAATGAACATCGGTTCATACATTATTAACCAAAGGACCTCCATTGTTATTTTTTATAATTAACTTTCAAAATAAAGAATTTTTTTTTTTTTGTAATTTAAAAAAAACGTAACTGTAACCACTTCATCCAGTGAGTCTTTTATAATAGTTATATAATATTTTGAATGAAAAAATAAATTCTTAGGAAAATATATCAAACAACGATAGGGTTTTTTTTCTTTGCAAATTTTTAAAAGCTAGATTCGTATTATTATTATTATTAATATCAGAACGATATAAGTTGACATACGAAAGTGAGTCACTTATAATAATTATATAATATTCTAAATGAAAACTAAATTCTTAGGAATATATATAAAAAAATACGATAGAATTTTTTTTTCTTTGCAAATTTTCATTAATTCTGATATACTCGTACTAAACACTAGATTCGTACTATTATTATTATTATATCAGTACAAGCGTGATACAAGTTGACATACGAAAGTGAGTCACCTGTAATAATCATATAATATTCTAAATCAAAAAATAAATTCTTAGGAATATATATAAAAAGATACGATAAGTTTTTTTTTCTTTGCAAATTTTTAATAATTCTGATATACTTGTATTAAATACTAGATTCGTACTATTATTATTATTATATCAGCACAAGCGTGATATAAATTGACATATGAGAAATAATTTAAAAATTTGTCATCAAAGTTTGTTTTGAAAAACTTAATTACCAATATAAAAATAATAAACAAATGATTTTATATACCGTAATTACTTTCTATATTAGATTATAATATAATGATCTATATGATGGTTTATAACATTCCAAAATTTTATTTAATCTACTATTATCATTCATAAAGGAATATAAAATTTATTGTTGCTAAAATTGAATTTATTCTAATTATATAACCAGCATTTTTGCTATAAAAATAGGATAATAATTTATGATCTTTCAAAACACGTCATAATCAATATCATTCTTCCAATTCTGAAAAAAAAATACTATGTGCTTAATCTTGATAACGTTTCAGGAAAATAATAGGTATAACAGGGTTTCTTAAACTCTAGATAGTAAAAATAAAATAATCTTATGAAATCTTTAATAGAACATTCATTTATCAGATTTTCCAACTCTGGATAAACTTGGAAAAGCATTTTATTAAAATTTACAAACTCTTTATATTAATTTGTTTAATTAATACAGTATTTTTATTTCAACTTCTTATCTACCATGCAATTTTAAAGTTTTATTGGTAGAAAAAAACCGAACAATTGAAATTATACCTCTTTACATGCTTGATGAGAATTAATATTTGTTTAAGAATCCCTGCTATAAAAATAAAATATGTAAATAACAGTACTCACCAAGCGGTGGAATACGGGCACAGGCTTTTCTTCTCTGCCACTTGAAACTTAAAGAACAACAGTTCTTTCTTGTATTAGCTCCATTAATTGTAGTCGAGTTCTTCCATCCTTTCAGGACTCGAACCCGTGATCTCGAAGTTTCAGCCCCTAAATTGTCTAAAATCCTTCGCACTCGGGCACAGTTCACCATGTTTTTCACAATGGCCACGTTGCCCTCCAGAGTTGGCGCCGTCTTGTCTAGGAAAGCCTCAACTCTTAGTGTATCAGGGCGCCGATGAGGTAGGGCCTTGGTCACACTTAGACTGGGTACGCCCAGAACGGTCGTGGGGCGCAAAGTAGCATTACTGGACGGGGCTACATCATGTCGAATAGGGAAAAAGTGGTTCCTCCGATGGGAGTGGATAACAGCAATTTGCATTAAAGTCACAAAAATCAGAGAGAAGACGAACAAAAGCAAGAGCACTGAAGGTAGAACCCGAAGGATGCGCTTGAAAGTGCAACGCACCAACGGTCTGACCAAAGGAACCCGAATTCTAATCATGGCCATGCAGAAGATATCACTGATTCACTCTGGAAAAATGAGTCTGAGTGGATCTGTTCCATAATTTATTTATTTCCCATTGTAATTTCAATTATCACTTAGCGACACCAAAATATAAGTAAATTCTTCATCAAAGATCAAATATTTTTTCTACTTTAGGACTTGTAAATCATAGATAACTCTATTCCATAAAAGTTAATTTTATATTCCTAGAATGGTGCATTCTTCACGGAAGAATAACAACCGCTATCATATATCAGTCTTTGAAGCAGGAAGAAAAATATTACTATCGATACTTTTTGTTGGATAAAAGAATTGATTCACTTTTCCTAATGTATTTGACATCTTTATTATCAAGAAAACTTTAGTAGAAATATGATTTAGAATCTAATTTGGGTCTGATTTGAAAGTCAGTCATTAGTCACGGAGATAAAAATTGGAATAAAAATGATATTCCTTTCTTTCTAAGAGACTATCGTAAAACAGTCTAATATTCAAATAGTTGTTCTCTGTTGAATAAACTACAAAGTATTTAAAAAGCAATAAATGAAAATTGTAAACAATTCGTAAGAATAAATAAACAAATAAAAACTTCCTGTAATATATTTCTTCTTATTTTTTTTTCTCTGACAATTCTTGATGAAACTTTGCGAAGCTAAATTTATCACCTGTTCTTTCGCTTATTCTTCTTATTTGACGCCAGAAATATTAAAAGTTCTGAAGAATTGTTCTAATTTCTAACAAATCTAAATTTAGTAGCAAATAAGAAAAGGTTTATAGCTTACAACAAAAATAAATCTTTCTGAAATCTCAAATACACGATTTGATGCCAAAAAGTATTAGAGATATTTTCGGAATATCAAAGATCGTCTGCTCTTTTTATTTTATTTATTTTTTATATTCTGCAGAACAGCTGATTTTGTCATCAACCATTTTCATTTAAGTCTATCATTTTTTTATTGCATTATTGCGAAAGTGAAAATGCAATTTCGTAAAAAAAAGTTTTCATTAAAGTTTTTCGGACATATTTTTTGGATGCATTATTGAATTGTATCTTTCTGGTAACGAACACAAAATGAAAAAGGTTTCACTTCTGACGCAAAACGAAAAAAATTCTTTATTTTCTTATAAATAATTTCAAATTTGAATGGAATTCATATATTGTTTTTATTTTCATCCGTGTCTTTTCTTTTAATTATCACTTAGAACAACGAAATCATATCAAGCAATATATTTTTTAGTTTCATTTAAAAATGCACAGTATTTC
>JAOUZG010047937.1:0-11104 GCA_026289955.1 Argiope argentata
AAAAAATATCAGATTTCCTATTTATTTCATTTTACATAATCACGTCCTCAAAATGACATTTTTCTAGGTTTTATTTGCCGTAGTCACGAATTAATTTTTTTTAACCAGAGCTTTTGTAAATGGGATGATATCACGTTATTAAAAGCTGATTTTTTTGAGATGCTCGTGCAGATAGTAAAATTTCAATTTTTCGTCCATGGATTTTTGTTGACTTCAGAAACCTCATCCCAAGAGCAACATCATGTTCTTTCACGATAAAAAAGTGCTAAACACTGTACTTAAGAACCGTGTATGGAGACTAAATGCAACTTTAAAAATAACATTAGAAAACAGGATAGGAAATGAAAATTTATAGTTATTTTATGTTAAACATGATAATGCACATTAACAAATTCAGTTTTTTAGAAACATTAAAATATTTGAAAAATTTGCTAAACAAGTAATTATTTATATAATTGACTTAAAAATAAACAATTATTTCTCAAATTTCAGCTCAATGTAGCATATTGGATATGATTTAATCCTTTTTTATAGAACTACCATTTTATTCAAGAAATGTATCTTATTTGATCAACTATTTAAATAAATATGTTAAGATAGTTTACGGTATTAAGACTTTTAAAATGTTACCAGTTAAAATTTTTCGCACATTTAATTCAATTTATTTTGCTATTTCTTTTTATCTACATCTAGGTATGAATACTAATAACTAAATATTAAAAGTTAAACTAATATTAATAAATATCTGAACATTAATAACTAAACTAATACTAATAACTTCACAAATATAAACATTTTTTAAAAAATATTCTTATTGTTTCTTTTATGAATTTAAGATTATTTCATTATGTTCATTATAGAACTTTATAAAAAATCGAACACACAATTCTATGCTTTTACACTACATAAATCTGAAAAGACAAACAATATAACAGTATACTTGATTATATTCTTCAAAATTCAGGTTACTTTAAAACTCAAAATTTAATTGCATCTGTTTACTTTGAGCGAAGAAAAATAATTAGAGGTACAGATTAGAGTAAAAAGCATCAATTTGCATTTTAAAAATATTTTAAATATAAATGCGAAATATATTTAATTTGTTAATTATTTATTGATAGTAATGTTTCAAATATATTCCTTCTGAGTTTCTAATGCGACGTTTAATCACAAGAGAGCATAAAACTATATTCTGAATAAAAATTCAATGGAAATTTAAAACAAAATTTCGTTCAAATAAGCTTTATCCAAGAAATACTATTGAAACTAAATACAAATTAAATCTAAGTACACACAGACGCTTATGGGATACACAATTTCAGAAACTGTTTTGTTCCTGTTTTATTCAACGATATCTTGTTCCTCTCTCACGCTGTCCCCATTCACAACGCCCTTAAGGGCTCTTCGAACCCTCAGTTCCTTTGGCATCCTTGAATGGTCGTAAAACATCCATTGTGCTGACTCCCTTCCGATCCATAAATATGTCCAAACTTGTTGGGGGAAAGAAAGACGTTAAAATGCGTCGGCAACGATAGGAGAACCGACAACCCACTACGTTATTTTCCGTGCGCAGCGAAAGCGAGTCGTCTCTCAGCCTACGTTAAAATACGTGCAGCGCCCTTGCCGTGACGTCTTGCGGCTACGTAGAAATACGTGTATAACCCTTAGAGGGTTAAGTCTCCAGTCTGTCATTATCTGATAACTTATAAAATTTTTTTGTTGTTTTAATTTTTTACATAATTATTGATTTTGTTTTATGCATAAATATATATGCTACTTTCCCGCCCAAATTTTGTGTCAATCAAAACAGTATTTGTTGATTTTTTGCATTTTACATCTTCTTGCTTAACTTTTGGAAGTGAGTGTATATTACGATTGATATTCTTTTACATAAGCGTCAAGTATATTAATATAACATTAAACAAGGTTAATGAAAATACGACCGTAAATGTCAAATACTTACCTTGTTTGGTAAAACAGCCAGCCGAGGCTATGCCCCGTGATGAAGACGTCGTAAATGAAGCGGCACGCGATTATGGCATAGCTGAGCAGTACGATCAAGGCTAGGATGAGGCTGGTCGGGAATAGCTGAGCCACCACGTAAGAAACGATCTGCGAAAGAGCAAAAGTTAGGATTTCCAAGTTCAGTGAGTATAAACTGGTGCATGATAAATTCATTGGGGACAAATATTTTTCTACTTGTGTAATGCAGGAGTTTGAAGGAGAGGTGCCATCTCAGATGTCATCCTTGTCATTTGACGGCTGTTCATAATTACTTAGTTCGTCCCAAAATAGCCTTAGTGTTCCTTAAAACGTGGTCTTACTCTAACTGAATTGAAAACCGGAAATATTATTCCACCAAAACGAATTCATTTTCAAAACTTAAAGAAAATTGCCTTTTTAATGATATTGATTTAGTAGTCTTATTTTTTCCTTCAATTTAGGCAATTTTTAAAAACTTCTTTGTAACTAATTTCTTGGTAT
This sequence comes from Argiope argentata, assembly GCA_026289955.1. Lineage (NCBI taxonomy): Eukaryota > Metazoa > Arthropoda > Arachnida > Araneae > Araneidae > Argiope > Argiope argentata. Next base: position 2,485 of record JAOUZG010047937.1, read on the forward strand.
AGACTATGCAGTTGCCCTGAATTTTAAGTCACTTTCATTGATTCAACAAATTTTTAATCGCTCTGTTTTTTACATTGTTAAAAACTAAAGAAGAAACGTCCTGTGTAATAACTTTTTAGTTACAAGAAAGAAAAATGAAGACATAGTACAGCAAAGTTTAGAAGAGCTCAATTTAGTTATTTTAGCGTCCAGGCTACGCTAAGACTTTAAGTTTTAAGGCAACGCTAAGGATATCTTGGGAAGGACTTCGTATTCTTGAATCTTGAATAGATGCCGAGGGCAGCCCCTGAGCTGGTCCCTCTTCCTCCAGATTTCCACACCGCACCAGTGGTAAGATATTTGTCTCCGATGGTTTTGGATTGCACCAAGCTCACACATGTGATGGTTTTGAATTGGAATCGGGGCTCGAGCCTGGTGCCCTCCGGCTCTGAGGTCGGGACCTACTACCTGGCTACTGCGCCCCGCAAAATTTAGAAGAGAGAGAACCAATTATTTGCTTAAACAGAGCTATGATATCATGGTATGAAACTTCCTAATACAGACCCATTAGAAAGGTCCCTGTACACAACGAAAAAAACATAAGTAAGACAAAACAACATGGTTTTAATGCCTGTCAATTTGGTAAAATTAAATACATGAAGTATCTGAGTCATTTGCCGGTGTTCTGGCACAGAAGAAACGCGTCTTTCTCGTGATCTGGGCTTTCCGCGTTCGAATCCCGGTTAGGGCATGGTTAATCTTTTATGTTCTGTGAGTTGTGTGAGTGTGCCTTCCTGTAAAAAGAGGCTGTGCAAGTGATTGTGTGTGGGTGTCTTCCTCATATGAGCTAGAAATCAGACTTCTGCTCTCTGATGCTCTAGGATCCATATCCTCAGAAACTACTGCAACCCCCTCTTTCCGCTGTAAAATCCTACGAGATCATCATCATCATCTGAGTAATTTAATGAAATTAAATAAGAACAATATTACCAAAGAATCATCCAGGACCCAAAGGCAAATAGTACAAAGTAAAAGAAAGTTTAAAGAAAATATTAGCAATAACCTTTTAGCAGAGGAATACTATTATGAGCCAAAATAAATCTAAAGTAACAGAATCTGTAGATATCAGCCCACAGACTTTCGCTATTAATCCATGCTTATATTTATTAGTGAACCGATAAATCAGTCAATTTAAACGTAGGAAGAAATCTGCTTCAATTAATAGCATTTTATCACACAGACCGACCAACAAACAGACAGCCCACTGACGAATTAACTGACACAATTCAATAATTGGTACTTTTCCGTTAGTCGAGTTCAGTGAAAAATCTTCAAAGAAATTTGGCAGAGTTCTACTTTATTTGGCGATTTTTCGCTTTAAAATCGCTGAAAGAAATTTGGCAGAATTCTACATTATTTGGCGATTTTTCACTGACATCCGACGGCTAACGGAAAAGTATCCAATGATTATAGAAATAAAACATTATTGTTACAAACTTTGTAAATATTTTTGTTCGTCTTGAAATATCTCAGACGGATCTAAAATAAGATTCTGAGACAAATATCACGCAATTTATGCTTGTTTTACGTAAAAAAGGCTTTTCCAGTGACTTGGCGACCTTTTGGCAAGATTCTTGGCATTTTGGCTATAAATAAATGGTTCTGGAAAATTTCATCACATAAGCTTTAGGTCAAATACTAAGCGAGATAGCCTAAAACCTTCTAGAACCTTGGCGAAGGTACTAGATTTTCACGCCAAGTCAGTTATAAATATCACCACCCGACTGACCAAGAAGATAGAGAGAATAGACTCGAGTGTCATTTAAGGGAGTCTGTTGCTCGTTAAATCCGTCAGGCCAAACGCCCTCCCGCTGAAGTGGTGTGGTGGGGAGAAGGAGTGCCTGCTCAGGTGTCATCCTAGTTATCTGACAGCGATTCAAAATTACCAGATTTGTCGTAAAATACCCTTTAAGACGGGGCATTAATATAATTAAACTTCAGATAAATGAAGTTTTATGTCTTCAGTAATTTTCGGAAAAAACGTAAGGTGCCATAATGAAAAAAAAATCCTCAGAGGCCATATTAGGACTATATGTATATTGAAGTAAAGCATCCCAGCTAAATTCGAAAAATTTACAACGGGTTGTCAAAGCAGTCAATTCTAAACAATTCTGGTCAATGGTACGCTTTAAATTCTTCTGCTTGTTGCTATATATAACCAATGAGTTGTCTAAGTAATGTAGAAATATACTCCGCGCTTATATTGGGGTGGAGAGGGAAAGGGAGGGAAGGAGGAAGAGATAATGTTTCCATTGGTGAATTTCGCTTGAAATTTGAAGGAAATTTTCAGCTTCAAGAGCATCTTTTTGCCAAATTTTTATCCATTCAGTTTACTGCCTTTTAGAGTTATTTTCCTCATAGATTGATGTGATTTCAAAAATGGCTTTCTAGCACTCAAGTAAGTAAAACCTTTAAAATATCCAGTTCAATTTCTTTACATTCCCTTTCTATGGGCATCAAAAAGTAAAAGCATTCCTTACCGTCAACAGTTTTTTTTAAAAATCCATCCCCAGTTTAAAAAGCGAAGGTATGATTTGAAAAGAAATTACGGAATGTCTCTCTGATGTCGACCAAGTTTCTCACCAAAATGGTTTCTCGATTGACAGGAAATAATTTGCTTCCTTATATACTCCTGCCTTCGTATCTAGGACTATTTCCCTTAGGGAAAAGAAGGGAAAATACGGGAACATGACGAGGGAAAAAAAACTCACCTACTCTTCTAGAAGTCCGTCATAAAACTCATTAATGTCAGCATCCACTAGAGTGTGAGTAATGTCCACAAGATTTTTGTTGATTCTGCACACTCTTCCCTGATGATGTTAACAAGAATTTCCAAAGTTCCGAAATAGAATTTCGATTTAATCTTCAAAACTTCGAAACTCTCTGAATGCTTTAATTTTCTGTCTTGTTTAGTAAGATGAAACAATTTGTTTCTGAAAACTTAATTTTTGACTGAGTACGTTGGATGTTTTTATGTATTAAACAAAATTTTTGCATTGAATATGATTTATAGATCATGAATAACTAGATTTTTAATAATTTAATTGAAATTAATGAAAGTAGGCGAAATTAATATGTACAGCATGAATAAACTAGTGAAAATGAACAGGCAAGATCGAATTATAACAATATAAAAAATGACGGCAAAGTGAATCCAAACATAGCGCTACAAAAAAATTACAATCTCGCAAAGCACCAAATGGTTGTATATCAAAGCTAAGCATATACAACTAACTTAAAAATAATTTTATTATAGTGTATACTTGAAATAAAACAATACAACAAAACCAATTATTCAAAATCATTTTTACGGATTATTCTGCTCAAAACAAAATAAAGTCCGTATCAGTTGAAAATATTGAAATCCGTCAACAATCAGAACACATTGTGCATGCGCGAATTTTCAACGCTAATTGAGGTAATGCAAATGCATGAATTTTATACTCCAGTCGAGGTAACGCAATACACATTAGAAATTTTTTAATTTCCTTTATTATATTGCATTTTAGTTCAAAAGTACTTCAGAATGAATCTAAAAGATTGATTGATTCACAGTGTTTAATTTTAAATGCATCAAACACTAAGAAAATAAACAGAATCGTTTGAAATTACCCGTCGAAAACATGTTAAGCCTAAACACATAAGAGAGGGAAACAACAACAACAACCCAGAATTTTCCTCTTTTGGCGGAGGAGAAATGGAGATTTTTGGCGAGAAAATTGGTTTTTAGTTAATAAAAAATTAGGCACTCAATTAACCGAAATAAATATTAGCCTTTGCTCTATTTTAGATTATATTCTATCTCTGTGTTAAATTTCATTCAATTTCATTCAGCTGTTCTTGCATGGTAGACTAACATTATCCATCCAAACTTTCACATTAATAATAGTAGTACAGATGTTTTAAGAAGAATATATAAATATAAGAAGATATCAATAAGACTGGTCTGAAACATATTGAGCCTAATTTCGTGAGACAATGGGGGAAAATTGAAGCCTTACTCATTTAGCGGTGGAAAAATAAAGGGTTTTGGCGGGAAAGTTAGTTTTGAATGAATAAAAAATTAACCTCACAACTAACCGGAATTAAAATTAGCCTATGTTCTTCTGTAGACTACAATCTATTTCTGTGCTAAATTTCTTCCAATTTCGTTCAGCTGTTCTGGCGTGATTGACTAACATCATCCATCCATCCAAACTTTTGCATTTATAATAGTAGTATAGATAAAATAGAAAGAGTTCATATCCACATGATATGAGCAGAACATCAATTGAAGATTAATAAACGTATATTAACTTGGAGCTTCTTTTGATATATGTATTGCAATTTTAAACTCTACAAATAATTAAGATGGATTTGAGTATGTCGGAGTTTTACCAGCTAAATTGTTTGGTGTGAATTTGCCAAATTCGGGCAAATATAGGGTGTTCATTAATTATTGTCGGGGTTTCTGTACCTCATAACTTTCGAATAAAAATATTTTGCAAAAGTCGATTACGTATTCGTGAAGTACAACCCAAAGAATTTTATTAATGATATTAAAGTTCTCAAAAAGCTTATTAAAAGCTTGCATAATTTGCACTTTGTAGGCATTCAGCTGAATGAAATTACGGAGAACGTTCCATATTGTCGTATGCGGCATATGTAACTTGTACAGCTGATTCTCTCGTTGATTTTCGTGGACTGCGAGTAAACCTTTCTTGAACGAGATCAACATTTTCCTCCCAAGTGCTCGGTCTTCACTTTCCCTTTCGGGGTAGAACGCTACCAGCTTCCTGAAATTGTGTTAACCAGCGTTTGGTAGAATTATCAGAAGGAGGATCTTTCTTGTACGTGGCCCTGAAGCGACGCTGAGTAGTTATGACGGATTTAGTATCGAAAAACCACAAGCCACACATTGCTTTTTCTTGACCGGTTGCCAATTTTTAAATTTATGACGTCATAATTACCCAGACTGCAAAGGCGCTAAGATTGCATTGTTGTCGCGTAACATTCTTTGAGTTGTAATTTTACGAATACGTAATGAGTTTTTGCGTCATATTTTTTATTCGAAAGTTATAAGGTACGGAAACCCCGACAATAATTGACGAACACCCTGTATAATTTAGAGTTTTCGAATAGGTACCTCGGATCAATTGAATTTAGAATCTGTTGCCCATTTTAGATTAGATTTTTTTTTTGTTTCCGTATTGGAATTTAAAATTACTCCCAATAAAGATGAGTTCGTGTGTGTTGATACTCTACAGGTCGGATCGTTTTACCTACAGCAACAAAATTTGGCACATCAACAGTTTTGAATATGTAGCTCGGAGCGAGTTTTTTAATGAAATTTTAATTAATTAAAAATTAACTCAAATTTTTACCGTTTTTCCGTGGTTATTTCTGGAAATATTACTGCATATAAATAAATTTTACACCGTTTAAATAAAATAAACTTTTCATTCTACTCAACTTTACACTTTTTTTTATCGAAATGGTACTAAATTTTTCAGTGTAAAAACTGCCTTCTTTTTGTCTAATTTTAATAATGATGCTATGATGTCAAAGCAGTGTCATGATTCCATGATATTAGAATCTCTACAAAAAAAAATTCCCCGAGTGTGTGGCGACTGGCGCTCGTTAAATCTGTTCGTGGTAGCAAAGTCCTCCATATCGAGAGTATTATCACTGGGGGTACTTGGTCAGAGGTAATCGTTCTCTGTTCCAGATCTAAATTGCGATCCGAGTTGTAAGAATGAATTTTCATGAATTTAGTCTACCCTAAAAAGGGTCATGGCGTTTGTGTATCTAAGTCGTACTCTTGGCCCTAGATGGCGCTACTTGTAAAACAAGAGACGTACATTTCCGGCTTAAAATCTGCTGATGTATCAGCGGGGCTTGTCCATGGCAAATGACATAAGTAACAACAACACCAGAATCTCTACACAATGTTCATATACATAATGAATAGAGTACTTGTGATGCTATTTAATTGAAAAAGCTTTATTTTCATACAGTATTTGACGAATAAAAACATTTTCATGACGGAATCTTGAATATTAAACAATGCATAAGAGATTTAATAGCACGAAAACACAGCCAATATCCCTGACGAACTAGCTAGTCGCCTAAGACGGCTACTTAGGCCTTTAATAGCCGAAAACTGAAAAATGATAGATTTTTCTATTTAAGTTTGCTTAAAATGTTAACAAAATAAATATTAGAGCTTATGGTATTACATGAGTAGTATTTGTTCAATGTGCAATATATAGTTGCTTGTTAAATAACACTTGATGTAGCTTTGATATCAGATGAATTGATATAACTTTAGTTTATAAATGTAAAATACAATATTTGAATGCCGAACAGATTTGGATAAAAATAATTGAGTCTACAGAAGAGTATAAAAAAGATTAAAATGAAATCTGCCATGCATCTTTCAATGCATCATGTCAGAACATCATTTCTTGAACGGCCAAGCACCACGCGCTCGCGCAAGTTTAATTATGCTTTTATTCATGTGAATTGTTTCGTTGAATGAGTCACTTTAACATTGCAAACGATACAAAAACTTTGTCTCGCATTGATTGTTAAAAAAAATATCGCATTTCCTATTTATTTCATTTCATATAATCAAGTGTTCAAAATGACATTTTTCTAGGTTTTATTTGCTGCAGTCATTACCTTATTTTGTTTTAACCAGATTTTCTGTAAATGCAATGACAACGTGTTATTAAAAGCTGATTTTTTAAGATGCTAGGGTAGAAAATAAAATTTCTATTTTTTTTTGCTTACGGATTGTTGTTGAAGTCAAAAACCTCATCTCAAGAACAACATCATGTTCTGACAAGATAAAAAGTAATTGTGGATTTAATAAAAATATAATCAATGGTAGTATTAGATAAAAATGAAATTATTACTAATTTACTACTTTTGGTCTCAATTTCCATTCATATGACAAGTGCAGTGTTGTGTCAATTTTTTGTTTCACTAGATCGAAAAAATGTATCTAAATCCCAAATTATATTTTCGGGTGCTATTAACTCATGCCATTGATTTACCACCACGCATGGCAGGGTAGATTCGGCAACAATTCAAAAATCACCCCTAAAGTTAATCTTTCATTATATTGTACGCCACCGTCCCGCAAAGCCTTCTCTGACTTGATGTTTATTAGATAGTTTGCGAAAAAGGTTTGAGGAGCTCACTGCCACTGGGTTTGAACAAGTTTTTCTAAATTTAAAAGCTATGTTTGAATATTTTATATAGTTGTGGAGTTACTTTTGAGGAGTAATTTTTTTTCCTTTTTGTTCTTTTTACATAAATTAATTTCTAGTAAGAGCTGTTCTTCCAGTTTCATATAAACAAAAATAAAGTGAATATAATTTATTTTTTTAAACAGAAGTAAACAAACCTAGTCGCTTAAATATCAAATTTATCTAAAACTTATTACTCGGATGATGGTTAGATGTATGCAAAGAGAGGCACTGCCTAAAAAGTTACGTCATAATCAAAATAAAAAAAATAGTGTTTAAATAAATATCAAAGGACTAGTTATTAAAAAAATATTTCTTATGCATCTGTATAGATGCGTAAGAAGGTAGAGACAGTCCAAGAAAATAAAAAAGCAAGAACAAAAATAAAGGCATAGAAGAAAAAAGTGGAGAAAGTTTACAAGACTTAAACAGAAAAGCCCATTTATTATTCCACAGTAACAGTATCATTAGAACTTAATTAGTAAACAATAAAAGATGCTAAAAAGAAGCAGTTATCATGTTAAACATTGAAAACAGAAAAATATAAATAAATAAATGAAAAAGTAAGTAAGCAAGTAAATAAAAAATAAATAAATAGGAAAAATAAGTATGTCTCAGACTCAGTCTAAGGTAGGTTTCACGTTCAGGAACAAAAGGTTATAGATAAAAAGTTCTTTTTTCATTTTTTTCTTTTATTCATAAAATACTGTCCACTTTTAACAGTTCCTGGCTTTTTCTATTCATATTTCGAAGAGCTCAGACATTGGTAAAGTCCGATTTAAAGATTGAAACTTTTGAAAAGGCATTGACACTTTAAGTATTAAGACTAATGAAAATTTTTTTTACAAGTTATAACTAACAAAAAGTCCTTTTTTTTCTTCTCAGTAAAATAACAAATGAAGTCCAAAATAAGAAAGGTCAGCCCATATAGGACACAAATCTAGGATAAATTATTTTCAATTCAGCTAATCTTTCCTTTTACACTTAATATGAGATTCTTTATCTAGATGTATGACAACTATTCGCTATTTTTTCTTCCCTTTATACAAGAACCCACTCGTTCATGAATTCGCAAGCGATAATAGCATATTTATTATACTTACATCCGTGGCAACAGCCAGACATCGGAAGACTTCCTCACTGCGCAGACACTTGGACAGCAGCAGGCGGAAGAAGACGCAAAACATCATCGCCAGCACCGTCCTCACAATGGCGTGCGACAGGTAGTTGATGGCGAACTCCATATCGCCAACCTCAGACACCAGCTTCCACTCTTTGTTGCGCCCCGATATCATGTTCAGAGTGAACACCGAGGGCAGGAACGTGTCGAGGAGGCTCAGAGTTAT
>JAOUZG010047940.1:0-10666 GCA_026289955.1 Argiope argentata
CCACTGAAACAAAAATCATTACAGTTGAAAAGCGGAAAATTATTATCCGCCGAGAAAGATGAATATATCGACTCCATGTTTTTTTTTTTTTTTTTAATAAAAGCATTTTTTTTTTATTTTTTTTCATTTTTTTAAGATGAATGAATCACTCGCACTTCAATTCTGCTTTTTCACCCACTTGAACAAAAGTGAGGTTATTTCGAAATTTCATCAAATCACAGACAATTTTTTTGCTTTTTATTATTGCTAAATATGTATTTGATGGATTAAAATAGTTTGAATTCTTTTATAATAACTTAATTTGGAAATGAAATTGATTCAAAACTGCAATACCATATCTGGGCCCATATGCGGTAAAGGGTTTAACAACCGTATCTTTATTTTTATAGTTACATAATTAATTTATATTTATTTGCAAACTTTGTTATTTCTACAGAGTTATAAAAGTCCTCTAGATTTTTTGAAAATTGTTTTCAATTGCAAAGATTGTGATTTTTTTAGGAAATTAGGAAGAATAAAATTACTCGCATCAATTTTAGAAACACATTCAAACCTAAATTGCGCGAATAAAAATAAGGAGAAAGAAATATAGATTTTCAGCAAGGTTACGAGATTGTGGCTGCTATCCTTTGGCGATGGATAATCGAAGCCTAAATTTCTCCAATCTCCACTCTTTGATCTGTTGTTTTTACTTAAGGCACTTGCCATGGACAAGCTCCGCTGATACATCAGCAGATTTTAAGCTGAAGATATGCGTCTCTTGTTTCAAGTAGCGCCAACTAGAGCCAAGAGTACGACTTCAGCTACACATTCGCTTGCACGGCGCCTTTTTACAGGGGGTACAGTCACACATCTCACAGACAGCACACAGAACAACCATGCCCGAACCGGGACTTCCAGAACACGAAGAAGACGGGCGACCTCTGCGCCGGAAAACATGCACTCTTTGATATTTGAAGATAGTTAAAACGGTATCAAATCATTGCCAACTGGTTTCAAAATAAAGCTAGTTTATTTGTAAGATTGTTCGCGTTTGTGAAAGAATTGAATTTTTTTTCGATGCAAAAGAGAATTCATTTTTAAATTCATTATCTGTCATTCTAATATACCTCTTTATCTAAAGCAGACATTGCGAATAATTATTTTTTTGAAATATCGCTTACAAAATGGCAATTAATCAAATATCTACCATCTTTAATAGTTTTGAAGCTAGCAGAAATATGGGCCTCATTGTTGTGAATCGAGATTGGATGACCTGTACCGATATTTTTCTTTTCAAACTTCTGCACCTTATCTTCAATATGACATTGGTCTTCACCATGATACAAAAACTGCTCTAAATTTTCAAACCCATTGGTTATTTACTATAAATGAGTTTAGAACCTGATGTCCTTTGGTCTTCACCACTATAAATGAACTGCCTTAAATTTTCATACGGAGTGGTTAGTCACTATAAATGAGTTTAGAACCTGAGTTTAGAGAATGAACCTAACATCCTTTTGACTCTAGTTTTTTTGCCCTCCTTTTTCCCCCCTGAAACTTGCCATTCTTAGAATTTATCAAAATTAATGATTTGTAATATCTTGGGTGAATATATATCCAAGAAGCACTTTACCCGTTGATTGGCCTAGTACTCAAGCTAAACTTTTGGATAACGGTAGAAATTTCAGGTATTTTTTGTCCTTTCTGCTCTAGAGGGACTTACATCAAAACTGCCTGCCAAACGGGAGAAAATCGTCTTTTCATACACGTAAGTTATTGAATTAATTTCTGAAATGAATTGGGATTTCAACTAGGAACATATTTAACACCATGCTAGTTACCCTCTTCCTAAGACGAAGGCTTGCAACATGGCCGAGAAAGGAAGTACTAAGAGTAGGAAGAGTTCGAAGCGCAAATTAAATGCAGAAAGATTTGCTTATGACGTGCTTTCTTTTACCCTTCGTGCAGGTGGTTTTCCCGAAGCCAAATTGCGAGTCAAGGAAGGAAAAGAGAATGACTACAGCAATCCCGATTTTGTGGCTACCGCCCATGCCGTGGTCACAGCTCTTGCGTTAAATTCGAGAGATGCATGGAGACGTATGTTCGAATCTAGGTTAAAAAGCTCTGGACTGGGAAACATGGAAAAAATAAAGAAGTACTTATCAACCATCATGGATGTATTGCCTGAATTTCGACCAGAAGAGGAGGATTCGGACAGGATAATGACATCTCTTGCCCTTTATTCCGAATTTATCTTATTCCTGAATTCCAGTGGCATTGAAGTGAGCTTCGAGAAACTGCTAAACAAATGGAGCAGTTATTTTCACGAAAAAATTGCACTAAACAAGGACCCGGATGAATTGCTGGAGGCATTGTATGTCGAGCACCCTGACGTCCATGGTTACCTCAGTTTAGTTATTTACTTCGTTCGAGACGTCGCCACTCCTTATGGGAAGAGAGATGACGTTTCCACAGAATTCAGGAAATTTTCCGAAGCAATGGAAAATTTCGACGATGAGAGAAGAGCAGACCTTGCAAATGAGGTGCAAAATCACCTTGTGGATCGGTTGGGTTTCGTGCCCCACGATCTGTACGATCCTCCCCCCGAAGCTGTTGGAGAGGCGATGTCGTTTTTGACTGGAATTTTCGAAAGGGATACTGTTTTACCCGGCGATCGCGATTCTCCTGAACCACCTGTACTCCCGCATGGTCATTCATCAGCTTGCTCGGGGGCGACGGGAGTGGATGACAGACCCCAATGGCTGAATCTCGGAAACGAAGAGGCATTCCGGGGAAGACAAGATGATGCATCAAAGCGTAGACAATCCGACAAGCAAACCCGTCGGTGAGAATACTTTTATGGCATAAGCATTTTAACGAGACTCCAACATGTATAAATGCGCTTTGTACCAGATAATCTTATCTTCCAATATATTTTACAAATGTTTTTAATGCTGGATTTGAAAATAAAGGTTTTTAAGTTTCATTGTTACTATTTTACGACTTCGACTACATTTATTTAACTTGAACACTTTAATGCATACCTTTTCTTTAACTGAATGTCCCCCTTTTAACTATTGGTTTATTACTTGCTTTGAAGGAACCTTTTGAAATGGACAATTGCCTAGATGAATAGAATGTTGGTACTTTTCCATTAACCGGACGGCAGCGAGGAATCGCGAAAAAAATTAAATTTGGTGAATTTCTACATTATCTGGCGATTTTTTGCTGCCGACCCCCTAACGGAAAAGTTCAGAATGTTTATAGAGTTTTACCGGTGTCGTTGTTAATGTGTAGCGCCCCTCCACAGTACATAGGTTCGATTCTGGGAATGCTTCTTAACTCAATCATTCCGAATACTTTTACATGCTCTTGCAAGAGATCAAATTTTACGTATTTTGAGTTTGAGAAAAATCTTGAATTGTACTTGCACACTGGTTTATTGCGCTTCTTACGAGAAAGCTTGACAAAGAAATTATGAGCCAAAACATATCTGAAGTTAATTCTGTATATATGTTTAATTTGTTAAATAATGCCTTGAAAATCAAATGAATGAATTTAAATTTATATACTGTGCAATCTGAAATAAGGTTCCGTTTGAGATTTTAGCAAGTAGAATGAATGAAAATAGTTTTATTGCAGATATTTACCCATGCAAATTTAATAGGGCCATGAAATTAAATATTGCTAAACGTCTGTTTTTTCCCCCCTTCTCAATTCCTATTGGCACACTCTTCATATATATATATATATATATATATATACACACACGCATGTAAAATTTATTTCTATATCTTGTTCAAATTTTCATTGATTAATAAAATATCTTTCATCCACGCAATTTACAAAAGTTCAAGTCACAAATACATGCTTTGAAACTTGTAGTGGATGACATTTGATGTTAGTGCAGTTCTCTCAAATATCAATGATTTTTTTTATTAATTAAAAACTGTCTCACCAAAAATCTTTATTTCCCCACCGCCAAATAAACAACGAATTCAATTTGTCCTCCCACACTAATGAAGGCTAAGTTTAGCTTGTTTTCGGCCGATTATTTCAAATGATTCTGTTTATTTTTTTAATGTTTGGAGCACTTAAAATTAAACATTGCTAATTAATAGATTTTCAGGCTTCATTTTAAAGTACTTTCGAATTAAAGTAATACTGAATAAAAGTTAAAAAAATAATTTTAACTTGTATTTCGTTACCCCAACTGACGTAGAAAATTCACGCGTTTGTATTGCTTCAATTGGCGTTGACTATTCAATGGCAACCGGGTGTGTTCAGTCTATTCTGATTTCTTTTCAACGGATGTGAACTTGATTTTGTTTTGTCCAAGTATAATTTTTTTGATCAACTATTTATATTAATTGTGATTATTTAATAAAAAGTGACTAGAATAAAAATTTTCTTTGACTTAAGTAGGAATTGATTAAAATTTATTTTTTATATTACTTGTTATATTGAATTATGTTTAATAACGTTTTGTCCCTAGAGCTAAATATGAATTGTTTTTATTGCTTGCCTTCCGTTTTATTCCGCAATTAATTTACGCATTAGTGACAAAGAGCATTAACATTCTCAGCCATCTTTATGTCCTAACTTCATTCGCCATCGTTTAGATAAACGATGGCAAAGGATTTTAAATGTAGCAGAGATGGGAGTAGTCTTAGGTGTGAGTCGCATGCATGTCGTGGGCCAGCCACTGTTTTAAGGCCAGATCATGATTAGGAGTGTGGCGGATGGAGGTCACGGTACAAACTCACGATGTTAGGGCCAGTAACTGAGTAACATAACCAGAATACTAAAAGTATACTTCAGTATCGTAGATGTTATCTGGCTTATGAAGCTAGCGCCACAGGGAATGTAAGAATATGGATAACAAGTATTATTGGAAAGTTAGATAATTTCTTAATTCAGAAAAAGGATACCAAATTGCTCATTGCAATTTGATATCCTTGAGGTTTCGTGTGGACGAAACTCGAGAGGGAACTAGTTCTTAAGGAATATTTTTGATGTAACAGTTTAAATCGATAAAACGGAGTTGAAGCAAACTTAAGAAATGCAAAATTTCAGCATAAAATATCTGGAGCTCTGTCTTGGAATGCGTTGGTACAGATGTAGTCGCTTGTTCAGGAATACGATAAAGAGGACTAGATGGCAGCCAGTTTAAAAGAGCGTCATGGAGAAAAAATTGCTCTCTACTCAATTTTTCGGTCTAATTTGCTGAAGGACGTAAAAAATCTTACTTGTGAGACCATTTGCATTTTACAAATCTCCAATGGCGGTGGGAATAGGAGATGGAACCCCCCCCCCCCCCTGATATTGACTTTGCTTATTAAGATAAAAAATGATGCCCAAATTGAATCCAAATGCTAAGATATTACCCGTCAAGTTCATTTGTGAAGCATCATCATAGAATATTGTGAGGAGTAGCCAGTAGTGTAGAAAATTGGATGCACTTAAAGTGAGGAGACAGTGGAGATTGCTGACGTTTGGGGAGACCGTAGGGTGAAGCTACTATGATTCTCTCTCCTGCTGAATTCTGTCTGACTACTTTATGTGCTGTGGCTATTCTTACTTCCCATTTATGACTTGTACTGACCTACCGACAGGTGAAAAACCCTGAACATGGTTGCCATGGGTAGACGAGTCTAAGTAAAGAGGGAAGTAGGCATTAAAACAGGTCACAACATTTGGCTGACTAAGCGCGCTTCATCAGGCAAAAAATTCATTTCACTTGTGCTCATGCAGATATATTTATATGACAGTTAAATAAAATTAAATTGTAAGCGAGCTTAAAAATTCCTTGTTATTTGAGCTTTAAAATAATGTCTTGAAGGAAAAAGCCTTCAACTGTCTTTCTTTAACTGCTTTTGTATCGATTTTATAAAACCTGCGTCTGCCGTTAATCAAATAAAAACCATTGTATAATAACAAAATAGTTTGATATTTTCTTGAAGATTCTTGGGTCTCTAAGAGTGAAAAGCTTAAGTTCAAACTTAAAATTCGCAGTTATGTTTTTTTCACCAATGCATCTTTTTACTGATGACCATATGTATTCAATGGGGTTCCGATCGCTATGATAAGGAGGCAGTCTTCCAAATTCATGCCCTGCTTCGAATAAAATTTGGTCCAATTGCGTTTGAAATATGCATTTTTAAAGAGTTAGGGCTTGACTCCTGTTCAGAAAATTCTGTAACATTCCGAACTATAGATCGTGCTTGAGAATGCAAAGTCTTTCCACTTTTAAACGTAGTCATTGTATAAAGCAAATCTACAATGTATTTAAAACAAATGGCAGGTTCTCCTTCAAGGCTGAGATCAAAGATTGACGGAGTAAAACATAAAATAGAATTAATGAGAAAAATCAAATATGGACAGAAGTTCAAAGGAAAATCAGGCTTCTAATCGGCGATTCTTTTAACGATAATGGCTCTTCAAACCTGTTCTTTTGGCGCCAAATAAAATATAGTCCTTTCCGTCACCCCCAAAATGTAATAGAATGTCTCCTTTCCAAGAAGACGGATTCTTACTTTTAGGATTACAAAGGTTTTCCTCCTGACGGTTGAACAATAAGCTACTCTTTGTTGTAGTATGCTATTGCTTGTCTTTGTCTCGGCTATATTTATTTATCGTCTGTGTATTAGTGTCTTTTATGTTAATAAACATTGTCATTGTTTTCTATTAAAACATAGCTTATTTCTGCATCGGCCATCAAATTTTAAAATACCCCGACGGATTAGATCAATCCGTAACTATATTTACATTTTTTTTCACTCTTGTCCAGGACATTTTGAATCTACATTCGGACTTTTTCCTTCAAACTTTTTCTGGATTCAATTCACAACGTTTTTTAAATTTTTTTTCCTCATTGCACCTTGTTGTTTTTGTATGCGTTTTTGCTCTTTGTTTTGCCACTTTTTTTTCAGTTTGTCTATTGTTTCTTAATGTCTCTCTACAGCTTATTTGCTTCCAATTTTTCATTTAAGCTTTCTATAACTGAAATTCGTCCCTTGGCTCAGTTACTTTTTATTTTTCCTCTTCAAAACCCACATCCTTCCGTTATTAATTATCTTCATTTGGAGACTTTTTATTTTCTAAAAAAAAGTTAGTTCCTTTCCCCCTCCCATTGATTAGGAATGTTCACGATTCTGAGTATCCAGTGGTACTAAAAGTACCAGTAGTGCAAAAATTTATAGCACTGTTTGTAAATAAATACTGAATTATTTCCCTTTTCCTCCCAAATTATAGAAATCTTCTACCGTACTGGAGATGGTAACTAAGCATCTCAATTGAAGTATATTGTTAATTAATGATGAGCAACACAGTTTCTGAAAGCTTTTTTTTCTGCCACTGTAAATATTTAATTGAAGGGAGAAAAAGAGATCTCATATTATAGTTGTTTCACTATAATATGAGATCTTGATGTACATATATAAAAAAGATATTTCTGCGCCAGTTCACTTCCATACACATCAAAATCTCCACGCGTATGAATTTGTGGCTAAAAGCTAGTACAATAAAATAAAAAGACTAGATATGAGACATTATCTCTCTAACTGACTTTCCTCTTGTGCGAATGCATTAATCCTGTTTACCTGCACATGAACATTTACCGCATTGTACTTTAAAATTAAGTATTCACCATAGATTATGTAATTCAATACAAAAGTAAATATTTTCTTGATAATTTCCTAAAATACTATAACACACACACATGTTTTTACATCACTTGAAAATTGTAAATGAAAAGGGATTTATTTCCATTCTAGTTATTTAAGTTCTCATTATTTTATAAAGTGTCTGAAAAATGCATCTCAAGGTTTGTGACTACGTTTGGGAAGAATTCTTAGAAAAAGTTTCGAAGCTGCTTTTTTTCCATATTAGCATAAAAAGACTGAAAAAAACATCCACGAAAACAAAATATACCAGCTCAATGCCAAACGAATTTTTTAAAAGATATATAAAGCAAAAGTCTTCTACACTCAAGTTTTTTGATGACTTGTTTGTAAAGCCCTTTTATGAAACAAAAGGTAAAGAGTAAAAAAGATGCTATGTTTGATATCATTAATGAAAATTGCAATTTTTTGCTGCCTGGGGCAAAGTACAGAACAAAAACTATTTACAAAAACCAATATTATATGATTGGTATGATGGTTAATAGATAGAATGTCCCCCAAACGATGCAATACAGTCCATACAACGTCTAGACATGCTGAATATCAAATTATCCATCTGATCGTGAGGAATATTACGACACCCATGAAGCAATGCTCTCCAAAGTTCCGGTAGACATGTAAGAGTGCTTGACGGTCTGTAACTCGTTGGTCAAGTATCTCCAATACATGCTCTACTGGATTAAATTATAATCCATATGGGGATTATCCTCCTCTCGAAGGCATTCATTTACGATGTTCGCACGGTGAGAACTGGCGTTGTCGTCTATAAACACGAATTCTGTGGCCATGACCCCCTGAAATAAACGTACATGTTGCTCCAGAACGACGTCCCGATATATTTGTTCTGTCATAGTTCCGATTTGAACATGCAGGTCGGTTCTGAAACCCAGAATAATTCCTCTTCTAACGAGTTATCCAGTATCACTGTAACGGTGTCATTCATTGATGTTCACTTGGGGATAGCGGGTACCTGGAGCTCTCCATTCGAAAATCCTGCAAGAAGCAAGCTAAATCGGAAGTCCTCAGAAAACATCACACAAACCCACTGTTGCGATGTCCAAAATGCATGCTCTACTCCAGGCTAGACGATAGTGAGTTGTAGTAACACATCGGACAGGCGGCAAGCAGGGCATATAGACCAATCAGCCCTAAGTGTCAGTACACGGCCTGCCTTAATGTTGGCTGAAGAGAGCTGACGAGACAGGTCTGATGCTGTGCTCCATCTGTTTTTTTTTTTTTTGGAAGAAACTGCCAAATACTGGTCCTCATTCGGGGTTGTAACTAGGCGGCGACCTGTAATGTAACGTTTCCTCACATTACCATCACCCAGGAATCGTTGTCGAAGCCTGAAATGACACTCTGCACAATTTCTAGTTCCTCGGATACTTTCAGCTGGAAACGCCCACATTCCAGACTACCGATAATTCTATCACATAAAAAAACATCCAAACGCTTTCTTTGTGTCATAACTATGCGGCTATTGCTCTGAAAGGATTATAAAGTGCTTGCGAACAATTCTACTTATTTGCCTGTATTTCTCATACATCACTCTCTTACACTCTCGTTAGTTTTAATGGAAATAACTTTATTTACTTTACTTTCACTGTGCTTTTTAACTTAATCTTTTGCTTGGCGCAGTATGGTCAAATATGGCTTTTGCGCCATAAACCACCACAAAACCAAACTTACACTCTCGTCATTGTGATGTACTATCGGCTCCTCCGATAGCTTCCAGCATTTTGCATATGATTTTTTAAGGTGTGTCTAGTCATTTTCAGGTGACATATGTGTTTTAGACTTCCGCTTTACTTTGAATTATCCTTAGTTTATGGGCATGAGACTAGTATTGAGGTTTATAAACATATTGACTTGCATAATATATATCTTGTGGAATATATTATACAGTAACTCAACTAAAAATAAACTGATAAATAATGATTTATTGATTATTCGGGTTCGACTGATAAATAGGACGAAATGCTCAATTTTTTTTCACATTGTTAAGAACTAAAAATTCATACAATATTTCTAAGTGAGTATAGTACATGTTTTCTAGTTTAAAAACTGCAGACCACATTGAGAAATTATTATATCAAATTGAATTTGAATCGAAAATAGATTTAACTTTAGATTTAAACTGACTTAAAATGGATATAAATAGGATATGTTTATTGTACATTGGTTTGAAATGATACAGGATTATCCTTAGAAGATTTTTCTTTGCATCAAATTGCACGGCAAGACTTAATTTTACGTTGAATAAGCCTGAAAATTGAACAATTAAACGCAAGAAATAATCTGCCATTGAAATATAATGGGGAATGGGGAATGCGGTTCCAGTGAACACAGTATTTATCTCCAAGTCACGTGATTTCATCTTGTCCTCACCAAAAGAGGGTTGCACTCCCTCTATTATTATTTCAACTCTATGTTTCGAGTCCTGATTCGACTTCGATACTGCCACGTAAACGGGCGTGGAATAAAAATCCGAAATCTGTCGGAACCAAATATCCTCTCCCTAGTGCGCTTTGAAAGAGATCCTGTCGATACTGCTGCGTTCAGTGGTGGCGAGGTGCTCGACTGTACGCAAGAAGCAGTGTGGTTTGAAAGCTTCGAAAACGGAATGAAGGTTGAAGTGTCAATGTCTCATCTGATAAATGTTCGAAATTACGAAATCTGTTCTAAAATCTGTTTCAAGTTTTGAATAATAAAGAATATTAATATAATTGATATAAATTCAAATAAACTTTTGATAAGAGTAGTTCTATATCAAATTTTTACTCCAAAGGATCGAATAAAAAATACACCCAAAATGCATATTCGGTTTTCTTTGCTGTATTTTGAAGCATAAAATACTTATGTGCCGGTAATCCGTAAACTAAATATCGGAGCACTTGGACATTTACGACTTGCTCCAAAATCATATGTTTAAAAGTGTTTTTTTTTTATTTTAATAAATTTCTTTAACGTTCCCATTTTAAAATATGCCTGTACCAAATTTA
>JAOUZG010047941.1:0-11450 GCA_026289955.1 Argiope argentata
AAATTTTTGAAATTATTGAAAATTTTAATAATTTAATACTTCATTTATTTAACTATATATTTTTATTATTATTTATACATAATTATACTATATACTAATTTTAGACTTATACTAATATTTCTAGTCATGAAAAGTTTTGAATAATTGAAATGTGTTTATTTACCATACATCAAAATAAAGATTCAATTTACATCTAGTTACTATTTAAATCTATTTAGATTTGTGTAATCATTTATTATACTTTTTTGGAATTGCTTCTGGTGTATCAAAAGTACTAATTACATTTCCATCTATATGATCCTGGACTATTTTATTAATCCAAAGGATAACATATAATGATTCATATAAATACCTCTTTGATCACATTATTTTAATGTTTTATTTAATAATCAATCGATTTGCATGGCAGGCATTGCTTTTGGTTTCTGAATGAGCATAATTTATCTTAAAATGATGCTTATCACACAAATTTTTTATTAAATAATCATAAATTTATCTTTAGTCTTTATAGTGTATAATAGGACTTTTTTTTTTTGTTCTGTTAACCCAAAAAATAAATTATATATATGTTTTACAAAGAACTATTGTTTTTATAATGCTTGAAGTATCTTTTATTGGGTACTTTTCTAAACACAACTTTTTTTAATATCCCATAATTTTTTAGTAAAATTTTCGTAATAGTATCATGAAAGATTCATAGTATGAAAATCAGATATCTAGTGAATAAAAAGAAGATTAGATTCTTAACATTAATAATGTATTATCTAAACTGAAAATAATATAATCTGTACACAATTATTATTAGCTTGTCTCAAACTTGTAGTTACATGGTATGAAATGAGCAATCAAGTGACTTAGGACTATAAAGAAGTATTTGTTACTCTATCTCCTTCTGAAAATATTGTAGTCAATGATATATATAATATGGTAAAAATTAATGAATGAAAGAAACTGAAGAATCAAATTTCCATGTTTATAATTAGCTGGTGTTAACTTTAATTGTATTCATAAAACAACCAGCATAATAAAACAGGCATTTAAATTTTATTAAATCAGAAATTTTAAAAAAGTGGAAAATTATTTTATATCAGGAACATAATGCTTGCAGTTTGTATGAAATTGGTGATTTATATTAAAGTAATGTTGTGTTGAAAATAAAAAATTGCAAATCAAGGCAATGAATGAAATTTCAGTTAGATTTTATGTAAAGCCAAACAATGTTGTCTAGGCTTGTTACAGACAAATTTTTAAGAACTCCTATATCAGATTGCATCCATTTCATGACATATTTTAAATTTTTTAAGTAATCTAAGTGCAAAATCCCTTTTCTTAATTAGTCTTGTCACTATTAGTAAATATTTACCATAATTTTTAACAGCAAGGTTTTTTTTTATTATTATCATTGAGCGTAATAATTATTTTTTAAATTTTGTGTTTCCTTTTTCTAGACATTCTCTGTCAGAAAAGAAAGCATGGAGAGGCTACGATGGAATGGTAGTGTGTATATCACTCTCGCATTTGCAGGGGTTGCACTCCTCACTGCAATGATCGTGGGCATTGTTCTGCTGCGACGCCACTCCCATCGCTCCCCCCATGGGCAGGGATTTGTGGAGGTGGATCAGGCTGCCACCCCCGAGGAGAGGCATGTGGCCAACATGCAGATCAATGGCTACGAAAACCCCACCTACAAGTACTTTGAGATTCAGAACAATTGAAGCAGCATTATTTCAGATTCACACCTTGTGTTTAAACTAACCAAACACTTTAACTAGCATTTTTAGTCGCCAGTTTTTAGTAACAAAAGAAACATTAAAAAACAATATATTGAACCAAAAAAAAAATTTGAGATTGAGAATGGAAAAATTCCTTTTTGTAGTGTTTTTGGATAGCATTTGGCTATTAGGTCTGTGAAGTGAATTTTTGTTTTTGGACGAGGAATGAAAAATGTAGAGATATTAACTCTCATTTCTTTATTTTAATTTTGAGAACGTTTTAAAGCTTCACTTTAAAAAAATAATAACATTTGTTCACAATCTTATTTGAAAATTTTCTGATTGTTTTTGGTAGTTATTTTATATATTTTTTGTGTTGTTATTTTTCAATGTGTTCAGTTCACATTTATATGCAATACTGTTTATACCATATTCAGTGTGATTTTTCTTCTCTTATTTAATTTTGAAGATAAATCTACTTTTAATGTATTATAGAGAAAGGTAGTTAATGGGAAGGATATATCTCAATTTAAATATTGCAGTTGTCAGGAATTAACTAAATTTAAATGTTATTTTAAATACCAGTTTTATTTATAAAGAAATCATTTTAGCTATACATATCTCCTAAGAAATATTCCTTTACAATTGGCTTTCTCTTTAGTATTTTAAGGATGACTGCCATGATTGCTTTTATTTTCAATGACGTTTGTATTCATAGATTTATTTATATATTATATGATGAAATAGACTATTAGAACTCATTGAATTTTATTTGATGTGAAAATAAAGTTGGAATGAAGTTGAAGCAATTATCAATGGCTGGACTGACCAGTAAATGTTGTTGCGTATGTCGTAATAAACATGTAATGTTATACACCCATGTATTGCTATTCAATTAAGTAGTGACATAGTGTATCGTCTCCAAAGGCCATGCCCTTACATTCCTAATGTTATTTCTTTCGACTTTTTTAATGCCATATATGTGCTGTGATTTTTTATTTGTTAGATAACCCACAGCAATCGCAGCATTGGGAATTGACATTGTGTACATATAGAACTTTCATGTTGTCATGTTGCCATTTTTTTTTCTTTCTTTATTCTTTTGCTGCTAATCCGAGCATTTGAGAAAAATTCAGAGTTGCCTAAAAATTAAATCATTGCTTCTTTTAAATTGTTATATCTTTCTTCATCTATAAAATGTTTGCTCATACTGCAGAATCAAAATAAATCAGGCAAAGAAAACAATTTTTGAAATATGTAAATCTGTTAATTATTATATGTTAGTAGAGACGTAGTTTAAAAAATATTAGTTGCATACTGTGTCTATTGCATGTCTATTTTCTCACAGCTAAAAGAAAAAATATTGGCAAAAAATTTCGGGGGCTTTTGATTTTTCCTTTGTAGTAAGTCAACACAAGTATTAACCTCTTCCCCCTATTTGTGGTATTTTATAATCTACAGACCTAACTGTGTTGTCCTGTGCATGTTCAATGTAGACATTGTATCATTGTGTCAGTTTTATACGGACTGTACTAACAATCTTCCATGTGCAGTAAAAAGTAGATGTAATTAATAAAGATTGAAATTATAATGAGGTAGCCTCAAGTAAAGCTGAACTTGCGTTTAGTGATTATTATTTAACCAAGAAATGATCTACCTTTTTTTAGTCAGTTTTTCTGAATATTGTATTGATAGATTATGTATGTAATTTATGCTTAACATGTGTATCTGTCTTACAACTAAGATTTTTGTAAATGTTGATGTGTTTAACCTTATCTAATAAAAGGGAAAAATGTAATAAAATATCACAAAATATTATTACTGTATACTTTCATGTATTTTAATCGTTTATTTTTAATGTCTTTGACAAAATTTAACTAAATTTTTAACACATGAAAAATTAATAGATCATTTTTAATTGAGGAATTGTAAGGGGAAAACTTACTGCACTGGTGAGCTTGCTGTGACGTTTCAATGTACAAAACAAATCTGTCAAGCTAACTTAGTGAAATTTATCAGTTGTTCTTGTAAAATTGTATTAAATGCTTGCACATATCAGTATGATATTGCCCAGTATATAATGTTGCCATATTTTTTATTTCCATTACATTTTGGATGCTTTGCTTTTTGCAAATTAATCTTCGAAAACTACTTAAATGGGCTTGGAAAAAAATCACTACTGCATGTTGCAGAAAGATAGTTTTCTACCAGCTGCAGTTTAAAAAAAATTTCAGTTTAGTGATTTGACATATTATTGTAGTGCACAAAACGTCATTCAAATATGTGGTAAATTCTAAATAAAGAATTAATCAAAATTTCTTGTGTTGAATTATTTCACAAATTCTTCACTACACAATTCAATAAAGAAAATTTAATAAAATTTTCCAACTTTCTTGTAAAATGATTTGAGTCATTTCGAATAGAAAATCAATCTTAAAAATGTGTACTATTTTCCAATCAAAATTTACCTTATATATTTGGCTAAAGTAAAATTACTGCTTCTAGAACCAAAAATATATTATTACCAGACTTGGATTTTTAATATGCTTTATGCATTATTTGCAATACTTGTTTAATCAATAAAATATTGAAGATATGCAAGGACAAGTCATATGAATTGAATCAATTTTATATATACAATGTCTAATAATTGACAGGAAAATTGGTTTTTCCTGTTTTATCAACAATTTTACAAAAATTCTATATGTAGAAAGAAATGGGATGCTCACCTCACAAAGGAAATAAGCATGGAGTTGATCTCTACATAAGGGTAAGTCATTAAAATTGTAACAGATCATCAGTTTATAAATTACTTTTACTGATTTGGATGAAAGAAACAAATTCTTAATTTTAAATGTATTTGATTTTATATAAGTTTCTATGCTTTAGTTAGATAGATTTAGATTCCATAGATTTTCATACATTTCTAACTTTTTGATTTTCTTAAATTTCAGTATTTAAAAGCTAAAAAAAATCAAATGTCTGCATTTAAAAGTGAAAACTTTATAGCTAAAAATTTGTTGAGTCAACTGAAAACTGAATTTAAGTAAGAAAGCTTATTAACTTTGATATTCATTTATAAAAATTCTTATAAATTTTAAAAGGAATGGAGCTGGGGTATCATCTCTTTTTCTTCCATGAGATTAAATAGCATTAATATTTTCTATAAAATTGGGGGAGGGGGGAAATAATGAAAACAAAAATTTATAAAATAAATTTATAGCATTTTTTTTAAATACTTTGGATAAATAATTATGAAATCTACTGTTAATAAATAAATATTTCATCTGTGAAATTAACGGCTACTTTTACTGCAGATTCTAGAAATGCGTGAAATTGCTTAATCAACAGGATTTTCGCTTGTGGAATGAAGTATTGTATTGAATTATAGAATCTAATTTTGTACATATAGATTATCAAAGGAATAAAAAAAAAATACAGTATATCAGTTTTTGAACCACAACATCTTTATTCTTGAATAAATCAAATTAAAAGGTAGAAAATTATAAAATACAATTTTACAATAAAAAAAATATTTCCATTTAGTTTCAAATTATTTTAAATATTCTCTCTCATATATATTCTGTAACTAAAAATTATAAAGGACTTCATTTATGCAATAGAAAGAAAAATTAATGGCTCCTGAATTATTTATATCTCCAATTTCCTTTCCTAAAAGCTCTGGAAATTTTATCTTAATTTACTAAATTTAAAAACTTAATATGTATTTACAATACCAAATGAAATATTTAGGTATCACAAATTGTTTTTTTAGAAAAGGTATTTCACATCTATACATATACTATGAGTTATAACGACGAATGTGCTTTTTATCTATCACACAAAGAATCAATGGAATGATTCATTTCACAAATCAATAATAGTTTGTGATATGTAAATTTTAATTAGTCCTTAAAATATTTAATTATAGCAAATGTTGTAACAACCATATAAGTATTCCATCATTTGCTATTATTTATGATTATGTATGTATTTTTTCATATTTAACATGAAACAGTAAAAATATTTATTTTACTTCTAATATCTCAATGATGACATTAAGTCCTTAATAAAGCTCATCAAAGAATGACTTTGGGATAAAAAGCACATTGGTCCAACAAATAAAAATCATTGAAAGACAACATTTACAATACACTGATACATCAACAACATCAAGTTTATCACAATACAACAATTCCATTTAGCACCAAAAAAATACTTTAAATTATGATTTCCATTAACTTTAAGCAGATGTTATTTAGTTGATCAAAAATCATTTATATCAGCTTAACAATAGCAAACAAAAATGCATTTTACCAATTTAGGATCTATTGACAATGTAGCACCATTTTTTCAAACTTCTTGATTCTACTTTCCTCCAAAGAATTTCATTGAACCATTTCATTGCACATTTAAAATAAAAACTATAACTTTATTTAATACAGGCAAGATTTCAGATATTTACTCAATAATAAAACAACTATTTTGCAATTTAAAGAGAAATACAGCCAAAATCATCTTGTCTTTCTTAGTTTTCCTTATAATAAAATCTACTTTCAGCATTCAAATTGGGCAGTAGCAAATTCTGCCATAGTTTCGATAATTTTAAATTTAAAAAGTATGGATATATATATTTAAACAGTTATTACATATATTTCTACCACTACACGAATAATAAGTAAACACTTTCGCAACTACTTTTTTTACTGCATGAAATAATTTAGCTTTCAAAATGGGTAAATTAATACACAACATTTGCCTTCAGTTACGGAAGCATTTCAAACAATCAATTATGAGCAAACATTAACAAAAAATCTAACAACACACAAGCTAAAAAATCTGAACAGAAATGAATTTTAAATACATAATCAGATCATAAAAAATTTGCAATAAGTCCCAGCAAAAGTAATACTTTGTCGTACTGGGAAAACATTTTATCGCCTCTGGTAGTTCTGTCGTGGTTGACGAACTGGCTGGCGAGTATTGGCTTGCTTGTGTGAAGCATTAATCGATGATCTGATCATTGACTTAGAAGCAGACCCTTTTTCATCCGCCCAATCATCATTCCAGGAATTGTTGCCATTTTTAGGCATATCAACAAAGTCGCCCCATCCTGTAGCCTCATCTGCATACAGTACTGATGATTTATGAGTGTTATCATTTGTGGTAAAGGTGTTAACATTTGTTCTGCCATACTTCAAGACAGAATTTTCTTGTTTTAGACCTTTCATATCACAGTTGGAGTGTTGTGGAGCGGCCATTTTTCCATAAGCATTTTGTGGAACATCTTGAGCAATATGCATGCCTACATTTGGTGTAGATTCTGGATTTCCAGAAAGATTAGTAACTGGCATTGTAGGAGGAGGAATGTAAGAATCCATATGTGCAGCACCTTCCGATATAAGATCAGAGAGCCAGGAATTGTCAAATTCAATATTTGGAGCATCAGATGCTGTTGGGTGCATGCTTCTCTGGCTTCCATTTTCAAAATCATGAGACGGTGGAGGTATTGATGGATTGTTCTCCACACTTTGCTCAGGAACTAAATTTGTGTAATTCATGTCAGGTTCACCATTAAAACAGCCACCCATGAGATTGTTTACTACAGGATCAAAAGGGGGTGCCTGCATAGGATGAATTAATGGTGAAGTAAAAGGCATGCTCATAGATCTGTAATACATTTCCATTTGGTGTAACTGTTGAAGGAAGAAAGGATTGTTCAGCATCATCATTTGTTGTTGTATCATTAAAGGATTCATACCCATCATCAAATTAGAATTCATAAAGTTAGGCATTACTGGATTAGACTGATATGGAAAATTTATTTCCTGTTGAACTGGGGGTGGTATTATTGAATCTGCAGAATTTCTTTCAAAATCATTATGGATATCTTGTGAATCATTAATATGATGTAAAAATAAGCCTTCATTAAGATCATTTCTTTCAGCATTTGTAGGATGATTAATTTTAGAATCATTCCAAGATCCAGGAATATTTTCTTTTGGTGCCTTGGCTGAAAATTCAGTTGGAGCAGCATTATCCAACGCATACATAATTTCGCTTTTAGCTGTTTGATCTGGTAAATTTTGAGACTCGCTTCCTTTTGAATGATGTAAATCCGATTTCAAATTATCGTCATTTAATAAGGTTACTACACTATTAAATAAATCGGTAGGTTTTCTTTGTACAGAAGTATTTTCTTTTGCATAAGAATCAGTACATTTAACAGCAAGATTAGCATAATCTTGAACAATACTGTTCATAATGTCCTCATCTTTAGGAACAGACTTCTTAGACAAGTATGAAGCACCTTCATCTGAAGAGTTTGTAGTAGCATTCCAATAAGAAGATGATGATGATGATGCAATGTTGCTTTCTACATGACTAAACAATGAATGCTTCAATTCATTGTTATACTGCTGCTCATCATTTGAGGTATATTTGTTATCCCATATCTCATCATCCAATGGTGGTTGGCCCTTTTCATTTACAGAAGGATTTTCAACTTCTTTGTGCTTTGAAGAATACTTAGAAAATTGCACCTTTTCATTAAGCTCGGATTTTTCTTTGGTTTTTTCCCAATCATCTTGAAATATTTCTTTATTAGAGACAAAATCAGCAGAAGAATGATTATCATAAGAGTTGACTCTTTCCTGTTTATATGAAGATTTCTGACTGGAATTCTGGTTATTCTTTGAGCCCCAACCACCAAACATATCAATGACTTTAGAGATTTTGGGTTGAGAACCTTTATGTACTTTGCTTTCATCCCCAATCTCTGATGGTATAGTTGATGACATTTCTCTAGAAGGATAATCAGAACCCTCATTCACAAACTGAGATTTATTTTTGTCTCCTTTATTACAATAACTTTTGCTGACAGAATTTTGTGACCAGTCATCTTGAATGTCTTGATATTCAACTTGTTCTGAAAGGATGGATTCATTTTGTTTATTACTATCATATTTTTGGCTATCTGACCATTCATTTTGGGTAGTTATTTCATTTTCCTTATACACAGATGATTGGACTTTATTTCTTTTCTTTTTCTTGCCAGCTTTCACTATTTGCTCCTGAGGACTTGCAACAGATTCTGAGTAATTCCAAGCAGACTCCTTTTCTTCATAAGCATTTGCCAAATCATAAGTATGATGTTCTGCTGTTTCAGGTTCCAAATATTTATTTGCTTTGGCTTCCTTTTCTTCATAACCATTCGTCAAATCATAATCTGCTGTTTCAGGTTCCATAAAGTTTTTTGCTTCAGATAATTCATCAGGAGTCAAGAAGTCAGAGAAAAGCTGAGGATTTGTAGCTAATATTACATTTTGAAGCTCGTATTCTTCCTCAATATGCCTGTTAAAAGATATCCTCAATATGTCAATTCTTCTTCAATATGCCAGAAAATTACAAATTGGATAAATCAGAGCACTACAAATATATTTTAAAAGCAGGGAAGAAATATGCAGCAGTATATTGTTTAGTTATATGGCAAGGTTAATTAAGTAATAACACATATAGAAGTAACATTAGTAGTTCTTAATAACACACTCAACATATATATATTATTAAAAGTAAATATACAACAATTTAATCTTTAATGCTTAATTAATAAATATTGAACTCTGTATAATTATGCAGAGGAAAATTCAAAAAAACTACTCCTAGGATTTTGACAAAGAAACAACAAAAAAAATTTCGCTAACTTTTCAAAAAATAAATAAATTATAGCTTATTTTAATTTTTAGTAGAATTATTATTTTTGTTTTATTCTCAAAAGCAACTCATTACTGAAGGACTAACAGAAAAAATATTTTGATGAATGGTAAAAGCAGAGGTAGATTAATTATAAATGCTTCTAATTCTTAGGAAATAAAAATTATATGCAATAATAAAATTCAAGGTAGAGAATGATTTTTTTATATTTTTTGAACTGAAATAAGAGCACAAAATGAACATTTGTGTCTTCCTATGGAAGAAGAAATGTGTTTTTAAATAGGAAATAGTTTAAAATTGAACTTCTTATCATGTCAGAACATGATGTTTTTGATATTAAGAAAAGTTCATAGGCAAAAAATAAAAATTTTATTATTTGCACAAGCATCTCAAAAAATAAGCTTTTAATAGCGTGTAGCTATTGCATTACTCTGATTTTTTTTTTAAAATAAGTCCATTACAACAGCAAATAAAAGTTAGAAAAATGTAATTTTGAGCATGTGATTATACGAAATGGGATATTTTTTAAACAATAAATGCAAGACTAAGTATTTTTTTTAGCATTAACTATAATAAAGTTACTAATTCAATGAAGCAATTAAAATGAATAAAAATATAATTTAACTTGCACGTGGTGCTTGGCCATTCAAGAAATTATGTTTCGACATGATACATTGAAATATTCATAGCAGATTTCATTTTAATCTTTATTATCATTTTTTTTAATTTCTTTTTTGAAAAAGAGTGCATTTTAGATTGCAGTACACTGCACTACACTATAAAGTTTTAAGAAATATATATAAAAAACAAAATCATTATTATAAAAATATCTTTAAAAATTCTATAAATGAAATTTCAAAATTTTTAATTTTTTTAGAGCATATGCAGGGAGGCCACAACTTCTACTGCTTAATTATGCTTGAACATTATAGAAAGTATTTCCATTAAATCTTAGTCCATCTCAACAAAAAATTCATATTCTAATTTTATATTATCATTCTTCTAATTTTTTTAATGCAAATATTTATCAATATGCTAAAAGTAATCAGCAAGTGACATGTTCTAAATTGGAAAATTTAACTATAACAACTTCATTTAGAAATTATTTCAACATACCTTCTTCTTTCTTCTTCTTCTTTTGCTTCAAGTTTACTCAACTCAATTGCCTTTTGAATCATAAGCTCTTCCTCTGTTTGGTTAGTAGGTTCCATAGCTTTCCTACCCTCCAATTTTTCCTTTCTTTTTTCCCAAACATTTTCTACAGGTGGTCTGCTCTCTAAATAAAGAAGGAAAAAAGAAAATAAGGTGATATTTTATACATAAAAGTAAAATTAGCAAAGCACTTACTAATAGATGAAATAATATAAGACAATGTTAAAATTAACTGCATAATCAAAAACTCTGATATTTTGTAGTATTTGTAGGAAATGGATAATTCAGTCAACAGTAATTGTTTAATAACAGTATTATTAAACATTTTTTAGGTTAGCTAATTATTATATAAAACAGTAATGTACGTGTACAGAAATGCTGTAGAATGTTAACATTCAAATATCAACAAACCATCACACGAATTTAAGAACTGATTTTTTTAAAAGTGCATAGTCAAATGGCTTTTAATGACAAAAAAAAAAATTTGGCATCAAATCACTTCAAAATATTTCAATTTTGGAGACTGTTCATTAATTTTAAGTTTAGCCCTACCATTATGATTTTTTCCTATGGAAATTGATATTCTCTAGAAAAATTATCTAATTGAAAATTGATTTTTGTATAATCTTAAAAATAAAATTTATTCATTCATTTTTTTGGAATTTTAACAATTTTCTCTTTAAAAGAAATAATAATATTATTACTTTGTCTCAAAAATGTTTTAAAATGCTATAAAGAATTCAAACTATACATCAAAATATTCAATTGGGTGTTTTAATCATTAACACAATAGCAGAATTTTTATTTCCATTTTTATTTTGTTTATATATATATATATATATATATATATATATATATATATATATATATATA
>JAOUZG010047945.1:4839-16872 GCA_026289955.1 Argiope argentata
TTCATTATATATATATATATATATATATATATATATATATAATGAAAAAACACATTTAAATGATTTGCTGAAAATAAATAGCAGAGTCGTGGCCGAAATCATGGAGAATACAGGTTGAATTTTTAGTTCTTTTTATTCCATCACGGGAGCAAGCATTATTTACAAGCGAAGGCGACGTGCACAACACAGAACCACACAACAGAATTCACGAAAGCTAAGTGTACAAAAGAGGGCGGGAAATCATTATCCCTGGTCTTAAATACCAAGACTTATATCTAAACTAAGAAATGAATTAACTTTATCAATGGATATTTGATAAATCTTTGCTGATTAATTCAAAAAGTCAGTCCTTATATCACATGAACCCTATCACATATGCCCAAGTGTTATTAATAAGTGTTATAATGCAATTCTGAATAGGTGTCAAAGGAGTTAATTTGGAACAAATTTTTATGCCCTTTAATTAATACAATTCCAGGATATTTATTAAAATAATTTATTGAAAAGCTTATAAATATGTTATAGGCTTTAGCGAAGCAGAAATAGAATTTAAACAGCTTGAAATTAATAATGTTAGGTTATTCTTTTTTGAGGGGTGGAAGGAGGCTCCCCCAAAAGGGCTTAAATTAGAATTTAAATTATTTTCTGAATTTGATGTTCAGATCAAGAGGTCTATCCATACTCTCAGAAAGCATTTGTAATCATTATCATTAATTGGAGTTGGAAAAAAACCCAAAGAAGAAAATTATAATTAATATAAAAAGACACCCAACAATATATGTGCTTTTATATCTTGAGGAATAAACGAATAAAACAAGAAATGCTACAGTTCAAAAAATATCAAACTTGAGTTTAGATTTTATATGTTGATAGGAACTAGAAAATCAAAACCCATTTTGTACTATTGAACTGATTTAATGAATCTGATTTAAATAAATAATGTAATTTTATTTCTACTAAAATGACATAAAACTTGAGTACTAGCAAGTTTAAAAACATAAAATGACATGAAAGCTATGGAGATTTAAAAAATTTCACACTTTTATATCTACAATTATTATAATAAAAATTTTATACACCTATAGTTTTAAACGACCAGTTTTCAAACATTATTTCAATTTCCTTCCAACTATATTGCAAATATTTGACAAATTAACAATTATTTTATAGGTTTGCTATTCTAAAATTTAATATTATAGTTTTTAGTGACAATTTTTAAAAGATTATTTAATTATTTTTGACTATATCACAATCAGGGTGGATATTAAGATTTTTACATATTTAGTATAAATTATAGTTAGGCATAGTATAATATTCAAACAAATTAAGTAGTTCTAAGGAAAGGCTAAAAATGTAATAATTATTTTATTTTCATTTTTAATATAATATTTATATATTTTTTCGCACTCCCTTTTTCATCTAAATTTAATCTAACCCCTAATCTAAAATAAACTATTAAAAATGTATCTAGCGTTCTTAAAGAAAATTTTACAGTTTTACCGTGAGAAAAAAAATCGAATATTTCGAAGATAAGGACCCTTAATTATGTCACTTAATCTTATCAATGCGAGAAACATGCATTCTTTTTAGCCCCTCTAGACGCACGCCAAGTTTTCCTGCCAAAGGTGATTAAATTGCAGTAAACCTACCATGTGAGCGCAAATGACACCCTCTAATGAGTTAGCGTTAATGAGACTGAGCGCAAGTGACACAATCCCGTTTTAACATATTTAGACTAATTACTCCATTCCCCTTTTTTTCAAAGAGCTACGCATGATTTATTGGACTTTTACGACCTGTACGCATCTGTCATACAACCCTTGAAAATAGTGATGTGCTTGGAAAAAAGTTAAAAGCAAATTGAACTTCCCCGCAGGTTTGTTGCTTCTCAGGTTCCTGCTGGTGGAGCGCGGAAATTCCCGTCTTCAGCGAGTGAACGGAGAGCGGGAGACGGCGCACGCTTTTCCCTGGCCGCAAGATCAAGGAGGTAAGATTCCACTGTTACTCGCTGCTTTTGCTCCGCATAAAATATAGTTGCGTACAATTATGTTGATATTAAATAGATACATATTCGTAGGGAAAAAAAAAGCAGGATTCGACGCAAACATGAAAGTTCTGTTAATTTGTTTTAGATTTTACCACGCAAATACCATACGAGCCGGTGCGATTGTACAGCGTGTTACCATTAAAAAGATATCAATGTATTTTGACGGTAAAAAGCAACTCTTTTTGCTTTTATTCGATTGTTTAGTAGTTTCTCGAATAGGCTGATTCGAAATGTTAATTTCTAGCAGAGTTTTGAAGCACATTCTATGCTCTTTAGTTATTTGTATAACTACCGCTAATACATTTTCCTTTTTAAAGCATCTTCACATTTTAATTCTGTGGAAGCGCAATCACGAACTTCCACGGAGCTTACTTATGAACTTCCATAAGTATGGAATATTTTTTTGTATGCTTTTCTTTTCTATTTAAATACTACACATTAAATTTTCCCTGTCAGAACTGAAGTCTTAAACTAAGAATAAATAATGGGAAATAAAATCTAAAGTGCACGCTATGACGTTCATTTCAAACGAACCGATGGGCTTATAACAAATATTTTTACTTTTTCATTCAAATACAATCAATATACGTTGTACAATTCATAGATTTGCTCTTGTGTCTACTTATTATTAAAAATCACAATAAGCTATGGTCATGATTATTATCATTATGAATTGAAAGTAAATGTAATTATGAAATGCGCATAGAATTGGTGCTATCAGTGAAAGCAGACACTGATGGCGTCCATTGCAGACAGAAACGTCGAAACAAGCAGATACTCGTCTATCCTAATATTATTTTCAAAAAATTTGTTCTTAAATTTAAAAAAATGATATTGTTACAAAAAATGTCATTAATATCGTCGCAATGTGCAATGTATAAATGGAATATTGAGACAATGAAAAGTAGTATTATAAAAGGCTCTTAAAACATTAAAAAAAATCAATAAAGAATTTAGAAAAAATGCATAGAAATAATATATATATATAAAATCAATTAATTTTAAATCAAAAATATAATTTAACATATTTAAAATCTCCTTAACTGTGCATCCAAGAAATGGTAACTGCTAAGTTTGATAGTTCTAAATTTAAATTGTTTGCCCTGTAAAGTGTTCTGAATATTGACATCAAACAATACATATCGACGCTGCTTACAAAGGGTCTACAAACATTATTAACATTAAATACATTCTTTTTATTTTAACCATCTGCTTTCGATTTCTGGTTAATTATTTTAATTTTAATTAACATAACTTTTATATTAAAAATATAAAATGAAACATTGTTTTCAAAATGTCAAAATTAAGTTCTTAATTCATTGAACTATTTTTGCCGTTTTCATTTATAAGTTGGATTCAGTTCCTGCTGAAAAGAGAACTGAGCTACCCTCGTGTTTTAATCGAGTCTAATTTGCCTCGGTCAGGATAAAGCACTCTTTTAAGCGACAGGAGATTCCTTCGCATTGTGGTCTTATTAAGGTCCCAGAATCTAGGTTTTCAAATTTGCAGGAATATTTAGTAGTGATCCTATAACCAAGGCCTGCCACCTGAGGAGTGCGACTAGGGGGGGGGAGGCACCGTGATTAAATATTAAAATAGTGTTCTGAAGAATAATAGCTTTTACATGTTCTGAAAGTGTAAAAGTTTGTTTCCACTGGCTGGTCGAGCGTCGACTGACGTCGTCAATGGGCAATGATCTTAGTGATACCAATAAAGAGAGAGAGCGAGAGAAAATTCATTTATAAATAAGGAAATCCTCTTCAGATATGTTAACCCAGAGAGGCGTGACTCATTGGTGCAAGCGATGGGCAGAAGTCGAGGCTGAGGCTGGTTTCACATGGACTTGCAAATCATTAGTTATTTACTTTTTTCGGAATGCATCTGAGTATGTTTGTTTACTTTAAGTTGTTGTTCAAACAAAAAGTAAAACAAGGATAAATTAAACGACTCATTGTTAGCGATGCACATTTTATTACTGCTTCACCGGCGGAGATCAAAATGAAAAGAATTAAGGAAGAAGCTTGAATGGAGCTGTCGACAGATTTGGAAATATACGAAGTTTGCAGTAATTACTAGAGTCTAGTGCAAGTGTGTAAAATATTGTTCATATAAGGTAAATAGATTTACAGTCACTTACCTCACCTACTAGGTAATAGCGTATAGTATTGTACATAGTAATTTAATAATTCATTCTATACACTTCTTAATACTGTTAGATATAACCATGTCCCTTCCAGGGAGATATCCCTCTGGTTGTCAAAAGAGAAAATTGTCTGAAAAAAAACAAAAGCTAAACTTAAAGAAGTCTTAATAGTATGTCTAATAGTAAACTTAATAGTATGTCTATAGTTAATGCTGTTAATAAACTATCTCAAGCAAAAACAACTGTTCTGGACATAGCTTTCAATTAAATTAAAACTGAAATTTAGTCAAAAGTATTAAAACTGAAATTTAACAACAAAATGTAACATATTTTTAGATGAAGCAAAAGTGCTAGCATGTAATTTGAATATTTCAGAACATTTCTCTGTAAAAAGAATTTGAAAAAAGAAGAGATTAAATTTGGAATTTTCAAGAAGAATAAAAAACCCGAAAGAGGAATTTCGGAGATAGTTTTTCAAACACTGTAATAGATACTGTCATTGTACAAAGAGAAGATAAATTTAAAAGTACACCGATTATTATTTCCGATTTCAAATTACTTACTGGTATAATAACTTTAAGAAAACATGAATTAGAGAAATGTTCCAAAAACTTAATAAAGTTTTATAAAAAGATGTAGATGAAAACTTAACCCAGGAAATTTGTTTGCTACGGGATCTGATTTTAAAATGAAAGAGATGCGAATAATGCACGAGGCGCGTTGCAATACACACTAAAAAATAATTATAATGAGTTATTCCTAAATGAATTAACTCTGTTAAAGCTTTACATTACATTGCCAGTTACTACAGCAAGTGCTGCGCGTTCTTTCGGCAAATTTAAGTAAATAAAGAATTATCTTCGGTCAAGCATGCACTCAGAACGCTGAAATGCTCTTGCTATACTAAGCATAAAAAAAATAAATTGCAAATAATTATAATTTCTCTGAAGTAATTGATGTATTAGCAGGAACAAAATCACGCCTTAAATAAGTATGCACGAGTAATATAAGTTCGTGTTCACAGAAAACTCGGCCCCCTTAATCGTTTCATTCTCCCAGGCCTCTTTATAGAGAATGGGGCCTGGGAGCAAGAAGCATTCACAAAGAAAAGTCTCACAATGTGCATTGTGGGAGATCACAAAAAATGGCAAACAATCTCTGTCCAGATGCAAGCATGGAAAACGATCATTTACCACGCATACGTATTTCTCTACTAGCCGTCTTTGGAGACCAACCGGTTCATCAGTATTAATACCATCTAAAAGGTTTAATTATTTATTTTTTTATAATTTGGTCTCACAATAGGTTTTTCAGCAAAATATTTTTAGGTTTCAAATTTCGAAAGTCGTATAATTCACTTATACTATTATGCAGGCCTTAACCAGTCCTGATCTTTGAACTTCGCATCTCGCTTATTTTCTATCAGCGTCCGTAAAATTCAGTTTTAAATTAAAGTGAAAATGGTGAAGCTGCAATAAATATAAAGACCTTTTTACTCAATCCAAGCTTGTCTTAAAATAAAATAGAACGGTAAGCAGAGTAGTCCGACATCAGCGTCCGTAAAACCCAGTTTTATATTACAGTGAAAATGATGAAACTGAAATAAATATAAAGACCTTTTT
Source organism: Argiope argentata (assembly GCA_026289955.1). Taxonomy (NCBI): domain Eukaryota; kingdom Metazoa; phylum Arthropoda; class Arachnida; order Araneae; family Araneidae; genus Argiope; species Argiope argentata. Next base: position 10,652 of record JAOUZG010047945.1, read on the forward strand.
ACTCAATCCAAACATGTACTTAAATAAAATTGAAAATTGATCTGAAAGCAAAATAGTTCCACTTTGAAGTTTTATGTTCACTACAAAAATTGAAATATTATAAATTTTCATAATTTATAATATCTTTAATACGAATTATATAGCAAACATTTGACGGATTCAACGAAAAATTCAGTTTTTATTTTTATTTTTAAATGTATATAAATGCTCTGGACAATATTTTATTTTTGGATTTATAAATATATTTTTAAAAATAGGAAGTTAAAATTTTAGACAATCCTTTGGTCCTAGAGATTCATATTCTGTAAAATATTCTTTATATTTCAACCTCTAAATAAATAAATAAACGTTTCTATCTTCTGCGATCAAATGTGGCTCATTTATTCATTTCTGAGTATTGAAAGATTAGAAAAATTATCATTTTCATAAGCTAGGCCAATTATTCTAGATTAACCCTGATTGGCTTCTTTGAGATGGTCGATAAAGTTATCTAAAATCGCCAGTTTTTATCGAATAGGGATTTTGAAATTTTCGTAAATTGATCCGCTTTAATGATTGATTATGTTGGATGGAGCAAAACTTTTTTATTTAAGGTTTTAGCGCCTCAAGAATATTTTGTTAAATAGGATTCACAAGGCATATGATACATGCAAAAATTTAAAAGCCATAATTCATCAGCATTTTTTACCTCAATCTACACATTATATATTTCACTTATACCATTTGTTAAGAGATGTATGTATATCACAAAAAGTAAACAAATTAGATGTTGGGCTCCAATTATAGAAGAGGCTTTGTAGACATTAAACCATCTTTGCCTTAAATAAAACTTTAATTGAATTAGTAATATATGTTTTATAAAATATCTGTGTCATTTGCGCTCAAACCCATTAGAGCTAACTCATTAGAGGGTGTCATTCGCGCTCAAGCCTTAAAAAGGGTACCACATTATAACTTTTATCTTTGTATGCAAAATTTGGCGATTTTACAATGTGCGCCATATGATAATCAATCATCGTCACAGTGAGAATGACACTCCATATCTCTGATAACGTTGAAAGGCTGCCGTGGGAAAAATGCTAATGACCGTTACCGCGTTTCAAACGATTGATAAAAGTAATAAGTAGAGTGAGCGAAATTAGCTTTAAAAATTTACTATAAAGGAACATGTTCATAATTTTCCTACACCGAAGACATTTATAAAAATTATAATTTTTTATCTTTTTATGTCTTAAAGTTTAATTTTATTTAACAAAATGAAAAAAAACATAAAAAGTTTTATAAATTCAAATTTAAATGGATATCAATAATGTTTAGTTCTTTCAATATGTATGTATCTTTTATGTATATATATTCTACAAACGGATACTTGAAATGAGCTAATGTACTTTTTTACGTTAAAGTTGTTCAAATAAGTTATATTTTTTTGCAAAATAATAAGCGCTTCGGCTATAATAAATTATAAGAATCATATTTAAAATTAAAAAAAAAAAACAGCTGCTGGTTAATTCTCAAGGGGAGAAAAGCATATTTTCAAATCGAAAGTGTTGATAATTACTGAAATTCCTTCAAATCTGAAATACATTACTTCATTTCCTAGCTCATTTACTGTCAAATTTAACTATTCATAATCTAATGTACCACAAACGATATATAAATGCAGCATCTACACGTACTACATTAAAGCGCTTGATTCTCAGATACAGCATCATGTGCTAAAGTTCTATTCGCAGCTAATAAAGTAGTAAATTTCTGTTTAGTTTTCTTAAAAGCGGTAGCAGCAGGGATTTAATACCAATTTTAAATCTATCCTAGATGTAAGCATGAAAGAAAGTTAGAAATTACATATGTTACTTTATATTTTATTCCTTCCTTTTTTTATCCTTCTTTTTTCATCTCTGAATTTCTTGCCAAAAGTATAGATTCATGTAAATTTAACCTTTATTGTAACCGAAAGTGAAATTACAATAGCAAATGTTTGAATATTAAGGCGTAAGATAAGACTAATTTCATAGCTATGACAGAAAGATTTCTGAAGTTACTTTTTTTTCTAAAAAGCATTACATCGTTGCACTTAGGAATCAGTTTTTCTTTTTCAAATCCTGCTTCCCTGCTTCCAGACATACTTCCAATTACAAAATGTCATTAAAAAAAGGTAGGCAATTGAGCAAAAATTTATATATATTGTAACGTTTTGGCCGGGGCTACTGGTGAGTTGGGCCGAAGACAAGCCAGGTCTTAGAGAAATAAAAATCTATTTATTTTCGGCTATAATACATATATATTTTTCGCACAACTACACCTTCTTGATTAAATAGGTTACAGGATTCCACGGGGGAAAAGTGCTGTGCCTCAAATAGTCAGGTAGTCTCTCTCGTAGATGAAGACGGAGGTTGGAGTTCTTGAAACTCCCGCAAGATCTGGCCCGAGGTTCGGGATTCTCTGCTTGTTGATTACCTGTCGGGTTTGTAGAGCGTAAAGTGATGAACTCGCTGGAAGAGCAACTCAGGAGGCGGCTGTTCAACTGGTTGGAGGTATTCCCAAAGCTCGGATGAGCTTTCACACTTCAGACGAGACGCTGAAAGGTTCCGATGAACTCCACGTGGGCTCGGCTACAGGGTGAGGCGGCCTACGTACATTCCAAAATTCTCTCCTGAGAATTTTCCACAGAATTCCAAGTTGAATTCTCGCTCCAATCGCCAGCTGATGCTACTCGTCAGTCTCCTTCGTCAGTCTCCTCCGTCAGACTGCTTGTCAGTCCGCTTGTCAGTCCCTTTTTCAGTCTGCTTCCCAGTCTGCTTGTCAGTCTGCTTCTCCGTCTCCTTCTCGATCGCACGGAGCTGACATGGCATATTTCCTCTTCGAGAAATATGTCAGCCTTAGTAGCGGCGGCCCCGCACTTTAATTTTCACTCTCTTCTCGACAATAGACTTGCATAATCTTAAGATCTGCACTTGGAACGCCAATGGTTTGCGTGACAAGATCGCTGAAGTTCGTGACTTTGTTTCTGAGCAAAATCTTGATGTGATGTTAGTCCAAGAGACCATGCTCCCTCCGGAGCACACACCCCTAATCGCTAATTATCGGGTCTACAGAAATGATAGACCCGTTGACGTAAATAAAAGAAATCGGCGCATTTTCGGAGGCACGTGTATTTATGTAAAATCAATAATTGATCACCACGTCATCCCTACCCCCTGTTTATCGGGGATGGAGGCGACAATTATTGAGGTTAAGTTAGGAAACATACCACCCATCAAAATTGTGTCAGGTTACGTGAGGACTGGGGGTCCACGTAACAACAACTTTCTGGAGGATTTCAAAAAACTTTTAAGTTTAGGCCAAAACGTCATCATTGCGGGCGACATGAACGCAGGTCATATCGCTTGGAACAATTATAGGAACACAGCAAAAGGTACTGCGCTGTTTAAATATTTATCTAACGTAGACGGAGTCAATGTTTTGGCGCCCCACTCTCCAACCCACATTAATCATGTTAGTGCAAATGACTCCGTTCTAGATATCGCTATATTAAAGCGAATTCCTTTCAACTCTGAAATTAGAGTTCTAAATTTATTAGATTCAGATCACCTTCCGGTAGTTTTGACTTTTAATACCGGAAAATTTACTCTAAATTCACCAGCACAATTCTCCACCAACTGGGAGAACTTTCGGCATATCTTAAATTCAAAACCCCTTCCCCCTTTCAAAATTAATAGCAATGATGACGCAGAATTTGCAGTTGGTTGTCTAGGCAAAATCTTAACCGAGGTACTCGCAGAATCCTCAAAACCAAAATTTAAGAAACCTCCAGAAAAGCTTCCTTTAGAAATCCAATCAAAAATTAAACTGCGAAATTATTGGCGCAGAATTTGGCAGCGTTCTAGAGATCCACAAGCTAGACGCAATCTGCGACAGCTCCAGTCCGAGATAGAAGGGTTAAAAATAGGTCACTTCGAGCAACAGCAAGCTAATAGACTGCAGGAATACAATGAAGATGTGCAGGCATTGTGGCGCCGCACCTCTTTCTATAGGAAACCATTCACTCCGGTCCCCCCGCTGAGGGGGGAAACGGGGGAACTTGCTCTTGCTCCTATTGAAAAGGCGGAAGTCTTGGCTGACAGCCTACAAAAGCAATTTGAGCCACACGCTGACTTGTGGACAAAGAACGTCCCTTTAAACGATTACGTCAGCGATCAGCTGGGGAGTTATCTGACAGCGCCACACGTAAACAACTTGGAGCCAGTGGTACCTTCGGAGCTCTTGACTTTTATCAAGAACCTGAAGCCCAACAAATCGCCTGGATTGGATCTGATTACTAATCGCATGATTAAAAACTTGACCCCTAAATTTATTTTATATTTAACTTATTTAATTAATAGAATGATGGAACTTTGTTTTTTCCCCGATAGCTGGAAAACAGCTGTGGTTGTCCCTATTCCAAAACCACGATCTGATTTGTCTTTACCTCAAAATTTCCGTCCCATCTCGCTACTTAGTAGCTTGAGTAAAGTGTACGAATCTGTGCTCTTGAAACGCCTGAATCAATTCCTCAGCGACAAAAATATTTTAATTTCAGAACAATTTGGCTTTAGACAAAATTTGTCGACGAATCACCAACTAGTTCGTGTTACAGAGTTGATTCATGATGGCTTTCAAAAGTCTACAACCACAGGTGCACTTTTTCTGGACGTAGCCAAAGCCTTTGACAAAATTTGGCACGATGGCTTATTATTCAAGCTCATGCGACTTGATTTTTCGGCTCAATTTGTCAAAATTCTACGCTCGTATCTAACTTCACGTAACTTTAAGGTACGAGTATGTAATTTCTTCCCCCAGGCCAATTCTAAGCGGTTGTGCTCAAGGAAGTTTACTCTCCCCAACTCTTTTTAACATTTATGTTAACGATCTACCGAGAGCTAGGAATTGTCACTTAGCGATTTTCGCAGACGATACCGCCATTCTTACACAGCATAGGGATCCACAAACAGTCTTACACAACGTTCAACAGTACATGACCTTTCTACAGTGCTGGCTCGAGGGCTGGAAGATAAAAGTCAACCCAACTAAATGCGCGTGCCTCCTCTTTTCTAACAAGAAGAAAATGCCTGATCTAGTTCCTATCCAAATTTTTGGCCAGCCCGTCCCCTTTGTAAATGAGTACAAATACTTAGGGTTGTTACTAGACGCAAAATTAAGCTTTAATAGTCATATTAAAGCAGCCCACACTAAAGCAATCGCGATGAGTAAAAAACTCTACAGCTTTTTCTCTCCTCGGAGCAAGCTATCGATTAGGCTCAAGCTTCTGCTCTACAAAGCCATAATAAGACCAACTGTAATGTACGGTTCCCAAATCTGGGGGGCCACTTCAGCTAAAAATATTAAGAAGTTGCAAGTTCTACAAAATGGACAACTGAGGAGAATTGTGAACGCTCCCTGGTACGTCAGAAACAAAATTATTCATGACGACCTCAAAATTGAACCTGTTTCGGAATTTATTAAAAGAACATCAATTAAGTTCTTCGAAAAAATACCCCAGATTCGTAACGAGTTACTCAAACTACCTGTATACGACCAAACAAAGCCTAGCTCTCGTAAGAGGCCTAGAGCCGCAATTGATAATATCTTTGTAAACTTCCCAGCCGTAAAAAAGCTGAGGACTAATTAACTCGTTACCAATCTGGCGTCTTAAATTTTCAAAATTATACCAGTTTAGGCCATAGATAGCTACGTTGTGCTACACGCGATATTTCCTGGAATTATGTATTTTTTCTAACTAAGCAAAATAGCCCACCCCAGAATTAGAAGGCACGTGCAACGTAACTCCATTAAACTTCTCAATAGCCCCATAAATAGTATAAACCTATTATTTTAACTGTATTAATTATTTACCAATAAAAAAAAGAAAAGATTTTTTTTTTAATTAACTACCATCTTTGACGTTAGAGCTTTAATGCGCTCGTCCAAACTAGTTCTATTAATTTTAATGTACCCCCAACTTACAAATTAAAGAATTATTCAAAATTATGATGTGGAGGTGCTCGTGACCACTTTGTCACACCGCGGAACTCCGAAACATCACAACGTTGCCGTTGCCGTTGAGAAAGCAATTTGCTATCTTCTCACCTATTATCTATATGACCGCCGCATCCGTTATCGATGGTTGTTCTCGTGGGAAGCCATTTGATTCTACTTGTTATTTATGCGGAAACGTCACAGCC
>JAOUZG010047960.1:0-10041 GCA_026289955.1 Argiope argentata
CAGATGCGTTTTTAAAAGGTGTAAGAAGAACATAATATTTTTAGGAAGAGGGGCTAAAGGTGACTTGCTAGATTTGACTTTAAATGTTAAAAAAATATCATCCTATAAAGATGCTAGGAAATGTCTTGCCAATTTTTCTAGCAAAGTTTGGAGTTCTCCCGATTTTGAGATGAAATAACAGCTACGATATCATAGTTCTTCTTACACCTTTTAAAAACGCATCTGCTGTCAAAGAAGCATGCATGATAGTAATTCAATACGGGTAAAAGAGGTTAAAATATATGCGATTAAAGATATTGATCAATATTGCCATATATACTTCGTTTATTGCCTACGTGATTTCGAGCTTCAATTACTCGTTTCCTACAATTATTCAAAAACTCTAATGAAAACAACATCGTATTCACATAATAGGAATGTATAACAAAAAGAGAGAGAAAGAGAAAGGTTTAACCAACATTATTACGTTATTTAGATTTATTAAATCAGTTTTTCTAGTATATCCTCTAGATATGAATGCATTTGTATTTGTAAATAAAGTTAAATTGAATTCACAAACCTAAATGAAATTACAAATATAATTTTTGTTTAGCGATACAAGCAATATTTTCTTGATAAAAAGTTGTTTACAAATAAAAGATTAAGATGATATCTGCTGTGCATACTTCAATATACCATGTAGGAACCTCATTTCTTGAACGGCCAAGCGCAACGTGCTTGTGCGAGCTAAATTGTATTTTTATTCATTTTCATTGTTTCATTGAATGAGTCACTTTAGCATTGCAAACGATAAAAAAAACTTATTCTCTCATTTATTGTAAAAAAAAATATCATTTCTTGTAATCAAGTTCTCAAAATGATATTTCTACAGGTATTATTTGCGGTAGTCATTGATTAATTTTTTTTAAATCAGAGCTTTTGTAAAGGGAATGGCATTGCGTCATTAAAAGCTGATTTTTTGATACGCTCGTGTAGATAATAAAATTTCAATTTTTTACCTACGGATCTTTTTTTTATTTTTCGAAAAAGCATTTTTTTTTATTTACGCCTATGGGCTTTTGTTGATTCCACCAAACATAATTCCTAAAACAATATCACGTTCTGACAGGATAATAATACCTCTAAAAGAAAACTTTACTTTTTTTGCATAAAATGTAGAAAAATGAAAAGGAAACACTCTTACTTCTCATACTTTTTAGCTGAATTTTAGTTTTCAGTAAACATTAAAATTTTGTTTACTTTACTTGATCCCTACGTTAATAATATTATCAGATAAACAAGTTCACAGAAGAGAGTAAAGTTAAATAAGTCACGAGAGATAAGTTTAAAAAAAATCACAACTGAGAATAAATATCGTTTCTTTACAAGTAAAAAAAAGTATATGTGCAACTTGTTTTATACTCCAAAGTTTTACTTTGGATGCTTTCCAACACATTTTGTTAATTTTTTTCCACAAACATTTGATTTCGTTAGTAAATATCTAGTTTAGTCATATTAAAAATTTTCTTTAAGAAACGACTTTTTTTAATTAAAAAGAAAATTAATTTCACGTGAGTACTTAGGAGCGCTTTTTCTTATTTTTTTAATTTTGAGGGGGGAAAAGTAACATTTCTCTTATTTCAATTATTTAAATTAATGGAATAGAAACTTCAATTTTTCCAGAGTTTTTTTTCAATCTCTCAACTAATTTGTATCAAGTATCTAAAGGAAGTAATTACATTTATTGAAAATGATCTAAGAACGAATTAAATTTATGAAATTAAATTTTTGATTTTGATTTATAAAAAAGATGTTTTTAATAAAATTTGATATCTCTTAAATATTTCTTCAAATGTCATCTTATATGTAAGATAGTTTTAAAAAATTATTATTATTATTATTTTAAATTTATAAGAATATCCAAAATAAAATATATTTGCATTGATTAATTTTTTCTCTTCAAGTTTCTTTTAACAAAATGCTTTTAGTTCTTTTTTTGACATTATCAAAATATACCCCTTTAATTCCTTTAATTTAATTTTTATAGGACTATTTTTTTATTTCAAATTTAATCATATTATGTTTAGAATACTGTTTAATAACCAGAAGTTATATTCAAATGCATATCTTTATTATGGATTCGATCAACTCAAATTAGATTTCCAAGTAAACAAACAAGCAAGCAAGCAACAAACAAACAAAATCTTTGTAGATAATTTAGAAAAATTAACATTAAAATTTTTGACATAATCGTCTGACACTTGTTTTAAAGGGGGTGGAAAACTGTTTTTTAGATATGTTATAAGATTTTGTTCAAAAATTTCCTTTTTTGACGTAAGACATATTATTACAGGCTAGATTTTCCCGTAGATTTCACCTGATTGTGGACAAACTGAGCTAACACTATATTATGCATTTCGCTTATTTTTCATTTAGAACCATAATAAATTAAAATAGTTTTAACTATCCAAGACCATGTAGAAGTATTTTGAAAATGTTTATTATTAAGTTGTTTTTAAAATATGTTGACTAGTACAATTTTACAAGACTTTTTGAGTTGTTCCTTTTTGATTCCTAAAGCTTCATTCCAATTCTGAACTTCAATCAAAAAACTTTAAACCAAGGTGGTGTAGCAATAATCGTGATTACAAAACATCAATAAAACATTTTCCCAACATCAAGGCAATTTAATTTTAACTTTAAAATTTTAAAGTTAACAATAAACTTTAAAGGCTTTGGATTTAAATTGTTGATATCTATTGAAAGACAAAATAAATAATAATAAAAAAAAACATAAGAACTCTAGAAATTAGATCGTCAAAGCAAATATTTTGCGAAAAATCCGATTCTCATCTCTTTGTCGTAGAATAAATAAATAAGTTGTGCAGGATCAATAGTCCCAATCTAAAAATAGTAAAATCCCCAGGCAAAAATCTTTCAAACAGTTTTTCCTTCAGAACATATCATATTGGGGACTACAGTTCTTATAGCCAAAAGTAGGAAAGATTTGGACTTGAAAATAGAAATATCCAGTTCAATCTAGGCACATTCATACAATTTTTTTATTATTTGCTTTCGATGAAATTGCAACCTGTTCAACAAACGAAAATTTCTTCTTTAATCTCTTCTTTTCAAACATCTTGCATGCGCTTCTTTTTCCCCTTTGAGACCCAGAAGGGATCACGTGATTGAGAACAAATTCTATTTTCTATTATAACAGAATTTTGTATTTGATTGGATTAGGTTTCGCCCAGATAAGCTAATAATTATTTCTTTTAAGAATAACTTTCAATACAATCATATTTTTCATTTTCAATCAATATCATGGTTACATTTAAATGCAATTATTAATTATGATTAGATCGATATGCTAGGCATTTGTGGAGAGGGTTTCAATGAAGTGCCTTGAACCGAACTCGGAACGTTAGGGTTGTAGTTGGTGAGAAGAGCTATATATTTGGACCAAGCTTATGGCGAGTGTGTGTGAGTTGTTGGTAATGACGGCTGTGGTTTTTAAAGCGCCTGATGACTTTTTCTGCCGATAGAGGACACCGCAACAGCTGTAAAAAATTGCTTATGAGGGTCACCATGACTGAAGATTAAATGTAGAAGCCTTAATTTGCGACGTGAGGGTTCGTAAGCATAACCACTAAACAAAAGTAAGTGAGTAAGTTTGTAAGTAAGTAAACAAAAGTGTCTAGAGGTTGCTATCTGCCTTATGAAGCTACCACCAAAATTTAATTATGATAGCGATCATCCTCCTTCAGACGCATAAGTACACATTTTCCCAATTTAAATCCCATTGATCAGAAATTATTCATCTGTCATTATATTGCATCAGAAATTCCAATAAATATCAGCACAATAACCATGTATCACGAACTTCCGTGAGTCTACATGAATTTAGAAACAGTTAGTGTAGAATTAATGGAAATTTGCAAAATGTGAACTAATTATTAGACGGCGTTTAGTGGACAGTTATAGTATTTGCGATTCCTGGAAATACAAAAGTCCATGATGAATAGCCTATATCTAATTAATTGTTTTTGTGCTTGCATAGATAATGGAATAACAAATTGAACCAAGATGTTTGAAGGGAGAGATATAAAGAATTGTACTGCATTTAAATATCGGATATCTCGATGGTCGCTTAAACATGTTATGATCTCGATGGTCTCTTCCTACCTGAACTCATATTTTAAGCATCGCTTGGCGCTTTATTTCATAAGAATAAATTCCCCAAAATTTTTCATGGCAGCTGGGGCCTAGTGGTAAGGTCTCGGCTCGTGAGCTGTAGTGTTTCAGTTGGCAAGTGCCATTAGTCACAACACAACACGATAACAGCAGTGTTTCAGTTTCAAGACCCGATTTCACCTGAGAACCGTCTTGTAAAGGGGTCTGTTGGACTTGAAATCCGCCAGGCATAAATGTTCTCCCGCTGGTGTGGTGTGATGTGATGTGGTGCCGGCTCTGATACTTCCTCATCATTTGATCACGGTTTAAAATTACGAGGTTCATCCCAAAGTAGCCCTGGTGTTAACATACAACGGTACTTTAATATAACTGAGCTAAAAGTAAAGCAAGCAGTTTTTCAGTTTTATTAGCGACAAAAGAGGAAAAAAAAAAGAAATTATCTTATAAAAAAACAATTCTTCTTTCTACTTACTGTAAATTTCACTTCTGCTATTTCACCTCAAATTTACGAAATATGCAAATGCAACACATGATACATCAAGACAAAGAGAAAAGAAAAAAAAGTCCTCTTAAACCAGCTTCAAATTCATTACAAGTAGGGAAAAGTTGTTGAGTTGTTGATATATTCTCAGTCCAGTCCTCTTTCTCTTTATCCCTATCTCAGTCCCTTTTCTCGCACTTTTTAAAACCCCTCTTGGCTCAGTTTATGCATTAAACATAACCCTAATTCCGGAATCGTGTGATATTGCACTGCTTCTGTTTTATGCAGGCACTAATTGGTATTAGTACTTCTTGAAACTCTACAAGAATGTCTCTACAAAATGTTTAACGATTTTCATTGCTATGGAGTTTTAAGCAACGGTTGATATGGAATGAAAATGGGTGTAAATGGTTGTGACGTTCATGCAAAACTTTATGGTGAAATAAATGACTGCATTTTGAGACAAATGAATACGGCATTAAATTATCTTATTCTAAATTTAACTGTACCTGTTTTATTAGCTGGAAGAAATATAAACTATGTTTTGATGTTATGTTTAAACGAATTGAAATTTAGTTTTAGGCTTAATGAATCTTCGTCGAAAGTTTTGCATATTAATTTTGATTTTATTATTCTTAACTGTTAAGTATCATAAAACCTGGAGGTTAGTTTTATATATATGCATCAAAATGTCCTTTGCAAACTCTTTTTCTGCAATATTAGCAAAAATGAATGTTTGTAGAATTTTAATTCACGTTTAGATCTTAACCCATTGAGCAAGCTTTGAAGAAAAATGCACTAAAACGTTTGTAAAAATGGAAACGTAAAACAGTAAAACAAATTTTGAGAAGTTGTATATATTACCAGAATAAATTTTGAGGAGTAGTACGCATTACTGGATAAATTTTGAGGAGTGGTACACATCATCGCATTACATTTTGAGGAGTGGCTAATATCATTGCAAAAAAATTTCAAATACATATTATCATACTAAATTTTGTGGAATGTATATGTCATAATAAATTTTGATGCGTGGTACATATTGCTACAATGAATTTTAAGGAATTGTACATAAAATTACAAATTTTTTGTGGAAATTATAATTATAATACTTTTTGAATGGGGGCACATGTCACTACAATGAATTTCTAGCAGCAGTGCTTATCACTAAAACTAAGTTTGAAGAATAACACAAGTAATCAGTACACACTTTCCATTGTAAGAATATATGGTCGAAAATGACACAAAAGTTGAGTGTTGAGGTACAAAAACAACAACAAAAAAATGAAAAGAGCTAAATGGAAGTGACTAATAGGGCCCGACTTAACTGAATCGAGGCCCAGAGAAAAACCTACTTTGAAGTCCCCCTTTGTACTTTTTGTCTTTGAAAAACAATGCTAAAAACAGTTCATTAAAGAAGGGAACACAAAATGAATTTTCTATTCAATTTGTGGGGACCAAGGGCAGCTGTCCCCTATGCCACCACGTTAGTCAGGTTTTGGCAACTAAACACTTTACATATTACATTCATTATTACCTTTGATTCATGCTCTTTGGATATAAACTTTTTTTTTTACATATTTCTTTGACAAGAAAATGTTTGGACGTTTTCATACCTATGCTGCAATATATGAAACTGATTGATTTACTTTTAAAGTATTGTTACGTTTTTAGCGTAACGGGTTCGGATTGAATGGACTTTATTTGAGGACAGCACAAACAAATTTATTTACAGATATTTACAGGATGACTTAATAAAGTAAAACTTCAAATAAATACCCACAATCCAGCAGCCAACAGTCACTTACAGCGTAAATACAAGTTTTACGCACAATAAAAACAAACTGCAAAACAGCTAGCGTATAGCACAGTAAATTACAGCGAGCTCAATAATACAACGCTAACAGCAAACGTAAGCACAGCTTAGCTCACTAATAACAAGTGAGAAAAGTAATCCGCGCAACCAGCGAGTCGCTACTCTTTCGAGTGGAATTCTCCCAAGTTGTGACAACCCGCTCCTTATATTGCCGAGCGAGCAAGCGCGCGAAGTTTCGGAAATCCCCGCGAGCGATCCAGCGGTTACCAGGCTATTCCTTTCGCCAAACCAACCTGGCTGACACCAAGCTCATCGACAGCCGTCGCCAATCGCTCTCCCTTCCACGTGCTTTAGAGGCGGTCGCCCCTTGTAAAAATATATAAACACAATTTGCATACAGATTTCCTAATTTCCCTAATGAATAATATGTGAATTTAAACCATAATTGCTTTTTTTTAGATTTAAAGTAACAGAAAAGTAAAAAATCATAAATTTATAAAATTCTATCCTGCAAAACCAAGGATACAATAAAGTGAAAATGAAATTCAAGGCATCAATTTACTTCACACACATACACACACACAAAAAAAATAAGAAGAACGATTTCACGAAAAGTATATTGTTACTAAAACCATACGAAGACTACTTCTGGTATAATCTTGCGAATTAGATGACAGCCAGACTCTAATATCGAGAGCCGATATATTAATATACTTTCTCGATTTTGCTAAAAATTGCTTGAAGAATAGTCATGGATTCATATCTATTGTCGCTAAGCCTTAAAAAGATAAATTATTTATGAATTTCTCTTTTACTAAGTATAAATTTGTTTCAGAAGTTAAATATTCCTCAAAAATCAGTAGTTTTGAAATAATTCAGAAAATAAATGTTTAATTTCGTCTTCTGGCTTTGAAGAACGACCAATTCTCCCTTTTTTGAAGTTCTAGCTCGGTTTGAGAAAAATTGCATATTCTGAAACTTGTTAAGGAATTGCGAAGAATGACTTTGGGTCGTTAAGATATTCTTTGATCCATTTGCTAGAAGTGAACTCTTTTAACCTAAACACACAACTTCGATACATCTTACATCATTTTCCCGAAATATGTAAATGAATGCTTTACCATCCAAGTGTAAAAAATAATTTCTCTGTCTTATTTGAAACGGCGTCGAAGTTTATGTGAAAGAATCGCTAGAAAACGAACCAAAATGGATAGCCTCCAGTTTTATTCCTGCATCAGTGCTTTCACAAAAAGTAGGAATTAAATAAATAGGAAACGAGAACTGTGTCAACTGCTTTTAATGAAGTTTAGAGCATAAATTCTACCCAAACATTACGCATATGCAAATGCGAACACTAACAGAGGACTGCACGATTGGACAAAGAAGGAAAAAATAAGTTTGAGTTGTTCCAAATTCAGACTTAATAGAGTGAAAATCTGGAAAAGTTTGAAGGGAAATGTTCCATAACATCCCCTCTAATGCTAACGATTCTCTGACTGATCCCCCCCCCCATACCCGGGATATTTCATGCATTAAACAACCATGTACATGTAAATATAATTTTGCAAAGTCACGACTGTAAAGAAGAATCTTCGGAAATTCTAAATTCTATTTATTACACTACAGGAGGCCAATTATGTACCAGGAAAAAGCAATGATAAAGTGACCCTCTGTTTATATCGAGATGTAATAGCAAAGTGACAGAAATTTTTTTCTTCGGTGATTTTACTGTGAAATTTCGACAAGGATTCCTTTTACAGGTGAAGACTTAGGGAAAAAAGGAATTTTTAGGTACATTTAAAAAATATTTGAGAGAGAAAGGGATTTTTTTCTCTTCACTTGGAACGTGAGAAAGTCCTCAGTTTTCTCAAGAATCCGTTAAGAATAATTAAATATACGAAAATGATATGTACAATCACAAATTTCAAGTTATCATGTGAGAACATTATTATTTTTAAGTTATTATTTGTCTTAATTAATTTAAGTCATTTAACAGTTTAAATCGGTTTTAAACAAACACGAGACTTTTCAATCCCTCTCTCTATATAAAGATGTATATATACATATAATGATAATTTTTGTAAACTTTTATTTTCACTTTTTCCAGCTGGCAAACAAATTTTTGGAGTTCAACCAATTTTGAGAAGAAATAACAACTGTGATGTCATAGTTCTACGTCAACCTTTTAAAAACGTATCTGCTATTAAAAAGCATTCGTAATAATAAAGCAATACCAGTAAAAGCGGGTAAATCTTTTAAAAACACATCTGCTTTCCAGGATACATACATAATAATAATGTAATACTAGTGAAAGCAGGTAAAAAATATATGCGATTAAAAGATGTTGATGAATATTGCCATTTATGCTTTGTTCATTGCCAACGTTATTTCAAGCTTCAATTATTCGTTGACTTCAATTATTCGAAATACCCTAACGGAAACCACATCATGTTCTCAAGTGATAAAAAGCTGGAATTGGATCAGGAAATGAGAGAATATTTTCGAATGAAACTAACAGGAATAATTTAAGATAAGAATTAGGACATTAATTGGGATTTGAATAAGGTTTAAATTTATTTTTTTAAATTCAGTTCAACTATAGTTTAAAAAAAATTAGATCATCTTTTTCCTCTCCAATATCATAGGTTTGCAAAGCTATATTTTACTTTTCATGTTATATTTATATAAACCATGCACAACAATATGATTTATATATTATCACCAACAGGTGCACATATGTAAAAAAATTTCACAATAGCAAATTTTTGTAAGAAAAGTCAACTGTATGTCTTAATTGCATACTCTGGATGTTTTATTAGAAGAAATGATTTTTTTTAATTCCTGCTTTTTTAATAATAAATTGCCGTAAAATAATCTGATTTGACTGAGATTTTTATTGACAATTCAATTAAGTTTCCAATATAGGCTTCCAATTTTTTCCACAAAAGGCAATTTCAAATAATTTATGTATTTTACATGATGTCTTGAAAAAATATTGCTTAAAAGGAATTCTTTTAGAACTTTATCTAAATTTAATTCACGTGTAAACTGAAAAACCTGTCTAGACGTCGAATTATTTTTCTTTCATAATAGAATTTCCATTATTTCGACTCTCAGAGAACAGTTTTCAAAATTAAGCGAAAGCTCACAAAATCTTTTCTACACATTTTTTTTTGGAAAGCAATCACTGAAAATATCTACGTATATTGATTACTAATAATTAATTTTTAGGCTTTATGCTTTCGAAACTTTCCAAGATGAAATAAAAGTTTTAGAAGATATTAATTACTGTTTCCTTAACTTTGAACATAAATGGGTTGAATTTTCAATGTAAATGAATAAACTGGAACATTTGTGCTAAAAAGCAGTGTAAGTCCTGCGAAACTTATATGTTTATAATTTTTCTATTTCAGTTTTGCTTGCATTTGCTTTATCAATTAGACGAGCAATATTTATTTGATCAGATATGCAGCTTAATGTATTGCGGAAAGTTTTGTTTAAGGACAACTAAATAATCCATATTTTTCAATTCCTATTTTATTAGATTACACTCTCCCCCTCTCTCTCTCAA
>JAOUZG010047969.1:0-10742 GCA_026289955.1 Argiope argentata
GAAAATAACAAGAAAACCTAATTAAAATAACAGTAAGATTGAAATGATAATGAAAATATCGAAGTGTTTTTCTCGCTCCACTTTGGAAACAATTTAAAATTCTGAAATTTAGAAAACATGCGTAGATTCCCTTTCAATTATCTTTTTCCTTCGAGCGAAAATATCCAAACCTTTTCCATTTTCTCATCGGATTTTTATTTCGTGAATTTCCTTTAAGTTTGAAAATCAATGAAGGTAAATATTTTTGTTTCCGGTCTTTTCTAGAGAGTAATTAAACAAATCTCCGGACTGGGTTTTTTTTTTCATTCTCAATGTTTGAAAATGAAAAATCCTTTATTAAATTTAATTAGATTTCCATGAAAAAGTAATTTTATTATTAATAATAAATAATCCCACCGAAATTGACAAAACTAATCAAAATTTTACTTGAGTTTTTTTAGATTCTAGCAAACGATTTAATTAATTAAATTGATAATAAAATAAAAAGATGTTTATATGTTTATCAGAAAGATACCTTTAAAAATCCTATTTATTTTGGAAAATGTATATGTGTAATTTGAGACATTTTTTTTGGAATTCTGTTTTTATCTTCGTAGTTTTCAATGTCCTTTCGAATTTAAAAATCATTTGTGCGAGATAAATTATATACTTCTTTTTTAATACTTTTCAGTTTAAACTGCATAGAACACGGCTATATTGTAATGACTCGATCCTGATCTATCAAATAAAATGGTAACGTTCTAAACTCAAAGGTTTAATTTACAGCTTTATACAACAACACAAACAACAACGCGTCCTCTAGGTTAAATGCTGGGAAATATTTACAACTGGATTGTCAATTTGGCATCCATGCCGAGGATTCACAAGCTGTCTGTGGGTAGCTCCAGAGATCTACGGATTACTTCCGGTAGATCTTTCCAACAAACTCGAGATCACGTGGTATCTCTTCATCTTCAGCACTGCTCACAGCTCATCTTGTTTTCGTATCCGTTCTCGTCCAGTCTCTCGCCAGATCAGCTGGTCCCGTCTACCGGGTCAGCTTGTCTCGTCCACCGGATCAGCTTGTCTCCTCCTCCTCAGCTTCTCAACCGTCCATTTTAACAATAGTGAAGCTCCACCTCTCAGGCTCGCATTGGCGCGCTGGAGAGGCCGATTGTCCAATCATTCTTCAGATATACTCCCAATGGCGCGCCATCATGTCTTGGGAATATTCTTGAAACAACCACCCCTTAACAGAACCCTCACAATACACAATGTTCGCATCTGCCTTCGCTTAGCACTTCCTTCCTCAATGGATCGTAAAGCGCATATGCTGTTCATTATTGGACCTTATCCCAGCTTGGGTGGTCCATAGAAGAAATAGCCCCATCTGGTGTTTCGACACGGTTTGCTGCTTTAATGGGCCGAAAGCATGTGTGTTCCACTATTTGCCTCCATTCAAGTCCGTAGGATGACACTAAAAGGGTATAAACACAATGCGCAATAAAGGAAGAATAGCCTCACCGCTGGCTATGTAGCATTGTTTGAACATATCTCTCTTCCAACACGACAACAGGTGACGACTTCCTTACAATTTGCTTTCTGAACATATTTCATGAGCAACGTTTTTATTTAACCTCTAGACACACTTGTGTCTCTTATATAATAACCTGATATCGCATTTATGACAATCGCAATCTAAACTGCAGAAAAAATGGTGTGCTCCCCATTAGGCTCTCTAGACAGCTGCTCATAAATAGGTCTATTGCTAAAATAATATTACTCAAGATTCCAAACGAATAAACTTGAAAAAAATAATCTAATTTAATTATAGTATAAAATGAAATCTCCTAGAAGGGTTTGTATGATTGAAAGAGAAAAACTATAGAAATACTACTTCACTGATATAGCCTCCTCCCGATAGGGCATCTCGTAATTGGGGATGAGATGCTTCCGGTATGGTGGTTGGATCTCGCCAACCCGGTGGGTACACTAATAGGTGGGAATTAGGCTTCCCCCCATCGATGACGGGACCTGATTCCTTTGGGGAGAGTTGTACCGTAGCCGGTGATGGCCTGTATGACTCAACCACAGTCCCCACTAATTGCTGTTGCGTCGGTTCGGTCATTCAGTGTTTATGGGTAATCCGTGTGCCTTCGTGGTGGGTTGGAGAGTCTGTTCTATGACTTAACTGATATTGGAGATATTTATACCATTTTGTAAGGCATTTATTTTGGAAAGTTTTAGTATATTAGAGTCATATCAAAATAAAAAGAGTTTTATAATTAAGATTTTAATTATTTTACTACTATGATTTGCGTATGCCTAAAAGGGCAATATGTGTGCTTTGAACTTATCAGAGCATATGTGAAAACCTCAAACTGTGCATGTGCAAATTGCAAGAGCTGTGGTACGCAGATGCGACACATTTCTTTGTTTAAATCTGATTTTAATAAGAAATTCAAAACTCAATATTTCCCCCACACACCACCAAAAAAATCTTACCTTGGCCGCAGCACATGAAATGAACAAACGTGTAACAGCGGGTAAAAAGATTTATGCGTATATTCGTAACCTTAAAACAGCGTAGCTATTGTATAATTTTATTAATTGTTTTGTTTGTGAAAGTTTCATATTTTTACCTTTTTAATAGTCTAATACACTCTATAACAAAAAAAATCTACGCCAGATTACAATAGTGCATGGCTCGATCAGGTTGGAATGATGCCGACTGGGAACGTAAAGTCTTTAGCGACGAATCCCGCTTCCAACTGTGTCCTGACGATAATCGAAGATGCGTTGGGAGACACTCAAGGCAGAGGGTTTGAGGGATCCTACTTTCACTATTGCACGCCACACCAGCCCTCAAGAAAACATTATGCTCTGGGGTGCCCTTTTCTTTGACAACCGGACCCTTTGGTCGTCATTAGAGGCACAGTTACTGCACAGCGGTATGTCGACCACATCCCAAGATATGTTTCGCTACCGTTCCTTTTGCAGTACCTTCTACTGGTTTTTCAGCAGGACAATGCTACACCACGTACGGCACGTGTTGCTATGTCTCCAAACTGTCTGCGAGCTTGTCAAACAATTCCGCGGCCTTCCAGATCGCCAGATCTCTCTCCCATCGAGCATGTTTGGGATATGATGGAAGGGGATTGCATCTGTCACGGAATATTGATGACCTCGTTCGACAATTGGAGCGAATTTGGCAGTAAATACCACATAAGACCATCGGGAAGCTTTATCGGTCTATTCCACGCCGTGTGGCAGCTTGTATCCAGGCTAGAGGCGGGTCATCGCCTTATTGAACTTGTTCTGTAACTCTGAAATAAATTATCCAATTGTTCTGAAATTTTAATCGTTTACTATTCTATCTACCTATCCACCAAGTCTCAATCGGACAACTCCTTCTCGGTGCATCGATTTTTTTTGTTATATAGTGTATTTCTAAATGTGTATTGTGAAAAATTGTTTTGTGACCATTTTTTAAGATTTCCAAACATAATTTTACGTTTGTTTGATGCTGCGTGACATGCTTATGTCATATCGGGTGGAGGCTAGACTTTTGGTTTAAGGTTTAATTACTAATTTCCCTTCTTGGATATTATACCACGAGCAACGCTGCAAGGTTTATGCTAGTTGTGCAACCTAATGTTGAAATAATATTACAATCCTGTCATAATTAGTCCTATTCCTGTCTAATTCATCATATTCACTTATTGATTACGCAAGCTCTGAATTCCGCTTACCTGTACACTGTGATGGCAAAACCCATACTTAAATATGCAATAGAGGTAATATCACCTGCAAAAAGAATGACAATAATATAAGTGTGTAAAATTTAATCTTAATATTGAGTTATAATCGTTATGAATGGTTTATTTTTTGCTTACAACTATTAAAATTCGAAAAATCGATGCACGTACGGCATACGGGCAAAACAGTTACGTGGTTGAATCGTTGGCAGATCTATCATTGGGCTTGAAAAGTGCCATAAGTAACAACGATCACGTAAATTTATTTAAAGCTTAAAATTTGATAAAATTCTACACATTTGATCCAGTGGCCATATACCAAATTTCATCCATTTATCTCAAATCATTTTGATTTATCTTTCTCACAGACAGAAAGACGTATTGCGAAAATTGTGTTTTTACAACTCAGGAAGGCCTGAAATATGGAAATCCACCGAAATCTACGGTTCGAATCTCTTGACTTTCTCAATATTTCCCCATACTTCATATTCTGACTTTCTCTACACTTCAACTACGAGAAAAAATTTGCGAAAGGAAGTCAAAGAAACTTTATACGAAGTTTCTCATGAATAAATCCCATGTCAACGTTTTTGAAAAGATTCCTATTTCTTATTTTTAAAGCTGGAAAATAGAAAACATTCACTGAAAAGTTTTGATGTTTTTGCCAGTGATTCTATTTTCGTCGAATTTTATGCAAAGGCAAATGGGAGAATCTCCGAATATAATTCTTGTAACATCTTCTGATATTTTTAGAATGTATTCAAACTAGTTATTAAATTTTTTTGGAAGAATAATTCCATTCCATATAAAAATTCTATATGGAAGAAAGTAATTTTTACTTTTTCTTATACAAAACATTCAGAAATATGAAAGTTTTAAAAATCAATTAATGGAGTTGACGTCGAGATATTGATTTAATTCCATTTTATAGACTTATTAGGGTCCAAAATATACATTCTTGGACATCATCTATTTTTTGAGTTTAAGAGCATGCGCGTGATAACTAAAAAGCATTCGGCTAGATGAAGGAAATTTGGTATCCAGTCTCTGCATAAATTTTATAGATTTTAATCACATTATTTGTGATGTCTTCTAATCGCCATGGGAATAACATCACTGCTGAAGAACGTGAGGAGCTTGAGGTGTGAAATTAGGCACGTAGTTTTATCATAAGAATTGTAGGCATAACAAAAAAAATTATGGCTCAATCTATCATCGATTCAAACTGTATTTCTCTGTACATTCATGCACATATAAAGAGGTAATCAAAAATATGAAGGAAGAGTAGTGAAATTTAATGAGAAGTCTCTGATATAAAATTACCGAATTTTGAGCCTAATCGAGTTAAATTATGTTCTAATATATATTGTTTTTCATTCTTACTTTCTTCTTCTTCTTTTTATCATGTGATAATTTAATGTTGTTTTCGTTAGGAGGTTTTAATGTTTCAAAAATTTAGGAAGAAAAAAATAATTTTACATGCTTTTACCAGTGTTGCATTATTATTACGTATGTGTCTTTGAAACGAGATCTGATTTTAAAAAGCTGACATAGAACTATGGCATCATAGCTGTTATTTTATCTCAAAATCGGCCGAGCTCCAAAACTTTGTTTGTAGCTCGAAAATTAGAAAAAGTGAAAGTGAAAGTTAAAAAAATCATCATTATATATATATATTGTCACGTTTACGAGGCTGAATAAGGACGCTTCGAACTCATAGACACGAGTTTATTAGTAGCTCAACGAACCAAGAGGCTCAGCCCCAATTCCTTATATACTAACAAGGAATAGTCTAGAAACTTAAACAGGAAATTACAAACAGGAAATTATGTAAACAGAACATGCCAGAAACTTCTGGAATAAACAATGGAAATAAATAATAAGTTTTTGAAAAATGAACTTCGAGTAGGCCCGAACCCGCAACCTGCGGTTCCGTAGCCAAGCGTGTTATCCACTCGACCAGTGGGACCTGCGACCCTTCGACTTCGCAGCATTGCTCCCTCCTTGAAGAACAGCGTCTCGCTGTTATAGGCGACGGTTCTTTGCTCGCGATCTTGTGATTGGTCCGGTATAGGATGTAGATTTCCTGGGAACATCAGTTTCCAGAACTTCACTCCGAGCTTCATCTACCCTTGTGTCCTGCTCTGCAGTAGATGCCTCTGAAAACAGGTCTTCTTGAACTTCTGGCGCGTAGTATGGTTTCATCCTTAGAACGTGGACAATGTCCCTTGGCTTTCGTCTCCTAGATGTTGGATCAAAATCTTGGACCTCGTAGGTGCCCTCCGAGAGCCGGCGCAATACTTGATACGGGCCAAAGTACTTCTTGAGGAGCTTCTCGGAGCGGCCCACCTGGCGCACCGGAATGAATATCCACACCAAGTCCCCGGGCTGGTACAACACTACACGATGTTTGGAATCGTAGCGACGTCGGTCTGTTTCTTGGGCCTCCAGAGTACGGATCCGAGCCAACTGGCGAGATTCCTCCGCGCGAGTTATTAGCCGGGCGATGTAGTCTGATCCTGCATCCTCGATGGGGTACTGGAACATGGTGTCAAGCGTCGTTTCGGCCTCTCGTCCAAACGTCAGAAAGAATGGGGTATAACCAGTGGTGTCTTGCTTTGCTGTGTTGTAGGCAAACGTGACAAACGGCAAAATGAGATCCCAGGTCAACTGTTCGACATCGACATACATAGATAGCATGTCTGCTAAGGTCTTGTTAAAGCGCTCCGTGAGCCCGTTTGTCTGAGGATGATACGCGGTCGTCATCCGATGCACCACACTGCATCGTTTGTTGATCTCAGCAATGAGCTTTGACTGGAAAACTTGACCTCGATCAGTAATGATGGTTCTCGGGGCTCCGTGAGTTAAAAGAATCTCTTCCACGAAGAATTTTGCTACTTCTGGTACTTCAGCAGTAGGAAGGGCTTTTGTCACTGCGTATCGTGTAAGATAGTCGGTGCATACGATTATCCATTTGTTCCCGTTTTGCGACTTTGGGAACCGTCCTAGCAAGTCCATCCCTATACGCTGGAATGGGGCTTCGGCTGGAGGTATCGGAACAAGACATCCGGGTGGTTTAAACGGCAGAGATTTCCGTCGCTGACACTCTTTGCAATGCCTTACATAATGGCGTACGCTTCGGAAGAGTCCTGGCCAAAAAAACCTCTTTCGTATACGATCATACGTCCGGGCAAATCCCAGGTGTCCAGCGGTAGGTTCATCATGGAAATGGCGAAGGATCTCTAACCGCATCTTCTTAGGAATGACGGGAAGCCACTGTTTTCCGGATGGGTCGAAATTTTTCTTGCATAAAATGTCATTTACTATGGAGAGCCCTGCATTTGATGAATCCGGCGAATTTTCGCAGGTTTTGATATGCTCAAAAAGCTGCGGGTCGTTACGTTGTTCCGAAGCCAAGTCGGATACTGCCGCAACGGATTCGATTTCGTCATCAGGAAGAGGATTTCGGGATAGGCAATCTGCATCAGCATGCTTCCTTCCACTTTTGTGAACAATAGAAACGTCATATTCTTGGAGTCTCAAAGCCCATCTTGCTAGTCGACCAGATGGATCTCGTAGATTGGCTAACCAGCACAAGGAGTGGTGATCCGTCACAATTTTGAAGGACTTTCCAAAGAGGTATGGGCGGAATTTAGCTATCGCCCATATAGCCGCCAGACATTCACGTTCGGTGGTTGAGTAATTCTTCTCAGCTTTAGATAGGGTTCTCGAAGCATAGGCAATGACTCGTTCCTTTCCGCCTTGCTGCTGGACTAACACAGCTCCAATACCGTACCCGCTGGCATCGGTGTGCAATTCAGTGGGTGCGTCTTCATCGAACAGTGCCAATATGGGGTGAGACGTCAAGGCTGATTGTAGATCCTTGAATGAGTCTCTTTGGGCTTGATTCCAGCAAAATCTTGAATCTCCCTTTAAGAGCTCTTGGAGAGGCTTCGCACGCGCACAAAAGTTCTGAATAAAACGTCTGTAGTACGAGCAAAGTCCCAGGAAACTTCTGACGTCGTGTACTGTCTTCGGCCTAGGAAAATGTAGAACAGCTCTCACTTTATCGGGATCAGGTTTTATACCTTTTCCGGAAACAAGATGTCCAAGGATCTTGATCTCTTTACCTCCGAATTGACATTTGTTGGAGTTCAAAACAAGTCCGGCTTCTTGAATGCAGGATAGCACGCAGCGCAGTCGCCGCAGGTGTTCCGGAAATGTGCGAGAGAATACAACTATATCGTCCAAATAACAAAGACACATTTTCCACTTTAAGCGACGTAGTAGATTATCCATGGTCCTCTCGAACGTTGCGGGTGCATTGCACAACCCGAACGGCATAACTTTGAATTCATACAGCCCCTCACTAGTAATGAATGCCGTTTTCTCTCTATCTGCTTCGTCCACTTCTATTTGCCAGTAGCCCGAGTACAGGTCCATCGACGAAAAATACTGAGCTCCTTTCAGGCAGTCCAATGTGTCGTCGATTCTGGGTAAAGGATAAACATCTTTTTTAGTGACCTTGTTTAAGCGACGATAGTCCACGCAGAAACGCCAACTGCCATCTTTCTTGCGAACCAGCACAACCGGAGATGACCACGGACTCTCTGATGGTTGAATTATGTCTCGTTTTAGCATCTTGCTGACCTCGTCGTTGATTACACGACGCTCAGTTGGCGATACTCGATATGGCCGCTGGCTAATTGCTGGGTGATTTCCGGTATCTATCTTGTGTCGTACGTTGATTGTGCACTTTTGGCACTGCGGTCCGCGATGGAAGGTGTCTTGAAAATTTGTCAATAGGTCTTGCATTTGCCTACGCTGCTCGACGCTCAGGGTCGAGGCCAACATTCGCGAGTAGTCAACTGGATCACTGCATTTCTTGGCATCCACATCGACGTACGAAGGCACTTCCGTCAGCGTATTTAAGCAGTCGGGATGCGCGGGTTCGGCATAACCAATGCACATGCCCTTTGGAATGATGCATGCTTGTGCTTGTCCATTAGCCACCCAGAGCGTCGCTTCGTCTTTGACAGAGGAAACTATAGTGGAAGGGACAGCAATTCCTTGGTTAAGGCACAAAATCTTATTCCCCTCAACCATTATATCTAAGTCTTCATGTACTTCCGGTATTCGCACTATGATGCGTTTGAAGGAACGGCCAGGAATAACGAAGTCTGACACCGCATGTAGGTGAAAAGTACGAGGCTCTATTTGTTGGTCTTCTAAAAGTTCGTCAAACAAGAGTTCAGCTCGGCCACAGTCCAGCACGGCTTGTGAAGCTGTCAAAAAGTCAAAGCCAAGGATAACGTCATGGCTGCATTTTGGCATTACGGTAAACTGGAACGGCTGTGTTCGGCCGCCTATGGTCAGCTGCAAAACACAGGTACCCAACGGCTTCACATAATTTCCGTCGGCGACTTTCAGGATAACGTCCATTGAAGAGCGGAACATGACCTTCCGCAGTTTTTTTCGGTATGCTTCCGAGATGACGGAGAAAGATGCTCCAGAGTCCACCAGGGCTTTTATGGGCTGGTTACCAATAAGAACGTCGATGTGGTTTCCATGCAACCTAGCGGCAAATGGAGGATTTTGAGAGATCGCGACCTCGCCTCCCGTCGAGGACGCACGGCTTAGTTTTCCTCGCGGATTGGCGACTGGCTGAAACGGCGATTCGGCATCGGCGATGGGGATCTTGTGCGGCGTGTCGGCGATCGTCCTCTAGCCGGACTAAGCGATCTTCTTCTAGGAGGGGCGTCATAGTTCACATCATCCTCGTAAACAGCTGGGGTATAATTCCTCGGGTTGTTGCGTCGATAGTCGTTGAATATGGCCCGGCGTTCCCGGCAGTAGCGAACGACGTGCCCGGGACGGCCACAGTGGAAGCACACTGGACGGCTGTCCGCGGTGCGCCACAGATCAGTTTTTCGTAGGGGTTCACTTCGGGGTCCGTTGATTGGCCTCGTCAGACGTCTGGGCGGTCGTGGAGCCTCGCGTCTTGGCGTAGAAAACGGGGGTCGGCTGGTTGCAACGGTCGCTATGGATCGATCCACCTCCTCCCTGACGATGGCCTCTATAGATTGCAGCTCTTGCTGTTGGTCCTCGAAGGACTGAGCCTTCTGTATTTCCTCTCTGACAATCTGACGAATTAGCGTCGTCAAGTCGGAGACTTCATCAACAGCGGCCATCGGGACAACGTTAGGAAGTCTAGCGAACTTGTACCGCCCCACTCTCTTTTGTCTCATATCTTCTATGTAGATACACCATTTGGTAAAATCGGCCGTGCTTTGAATTTCTCTAGCAAGCAGGGCCTGAAACACATCTTCCGCGACGCCTTTCATTAAGTGGGAAACTCTATCTCCTTCGGACATGGTTGGGTTGACTTGGTTACACAGCCCGAGAACGTCTTGGATGTAGGATTGGATGCTTTCACCTGGTCTTTGTGCGCGGGACTTTAGTTTTTCTTCAGCTCGTCTGATAGAGATTTGGGTGTCCCCGAAGGATGATTTCAGTCCATTCTCGAATAGATCCCAAGATGTGAGGGAGTCCTCGTTGTTTTCGTACCATTGCCGTGCAGTGTCATCAAGGAAGAAGTAAACATTTGCGAGCTTCATGATGTCATCCCACCGATTGTACGCCGACACTCTCTGGTACTCCTTGAGCCACCTCGTTGGGTCTTGCCCAGGTTCACCTCGGAAGCTTGTTGGCTTCCTTGCTTCGGCAGCAATTGTAGGTGTCATCCAGACGGCGGTTTTTGAATCTTGTTCACCTTCAGGGGGCATGATTGTCTCTGAAACGGTTCCCTGAGGTTTTACGTATAGTCCAAACTCAGGTGGCAGTCCTTGAATTCGACGGCTTCTTCTCGCTCGTTCTGGCGATTGCTCAGGATCCGTAATGGCGTAGTAGACGGAACGTTAACTGGGAGGTTAAATCGTACCCGGCGCCTCCACCATAAATTGTCACGTTTACGAGGCTGAATAAGGACGCTTCGAACTCATAGAC
>JAOUZG010047991.1:0-13453 GCA_026289955.1 Argiope argentata
TTTGCACCAGTAGTTAAGTTTTCCTTGCAGAATAATCCTAGATAACCCAAGAGAAAAAATTTAATTAACATACAATGACGTGTCTGACACGCGCATCGAATGACTGAATTTTTATGTTCAAGTCTGCAATTAAGCCACAGAATTAAGTATTTGAATATTAAAAAAAAACACATGAAACGATTTGGTATCCCAAATGCTCCATATATTATTAAAAAAAATCAAATTAACAATAAATTACCAAAATAGGATGAGTTATCTAATTAGAAAGTTAAATAAATTCTTATGTCAAGTGGTTCTTTATTAATTTAATTATTAATTAAATATTTTTCATTCCTACTTTTAGTCTTTATTAACTTCTTGCTATTTGGATTAAATTCTCGGTGTTTTTTAGAATACCATAGACAAAAATAGTCATATTATGAAAATATAATCCAGATTTAAATGGTACTTAATAAGTACCGTCAGTAGATAAAGGGTTAAAAATGATCCGACAACATATAATAAATGTGAACGAACTTATGTGGCATACAATCATGTGACAAATTTAAGTGCGTATTTCATTCTGCCGTACTTAATCACACTTTGTACTATGACATCAAACCGTCTGTCCTGTTGAAACATTCCCATCATTTGCAAGATTCACAGACCTCTTTTCTGTGGCAAGAACTAAGATGAAATCGCATTTCGTATATATCATGTGATAATGAATTGTCTTTATTTTCGACACTTAAGAAATCCTATTATCAAATTCTATCCAAATTATGGAATATTATTACCCAGGCCATTCCCAGTATAGTTCTCCTTCATAAAATTCGGAACTTCAAACGATGTTCTCTAACGCATAAAAGTTTCAAAAAAGTATTGTAATTTTTTTCATTTTTTTTCAAAAATAGAGCCTTTTTACTGTATTCCAATAACAAAATATGAATGTTGTTTGGAATTATGTTGTTTTTTATTTAATACAGGCTTTTGAATTACATATAAGATACTCTAATATAATAACTGCAACGAAATATTCTGAAAAAAAAAAGAAGAAAAGATTAAAATGAAATCTGCTATGCATATTTCAATGTATCATGTCAGAACATCATTTCTTGCACGGCCAAGCACCACGTGCTCGTGCGAGTTAAATTATATTTTTATTCATTTTAATCGTTTCATCGAATGAGTCACTTTAGCATTACAAACGATCCAAAAAACTTTGTCTCGCATTGATTGTTTCAAAAAATATCGCATTTCCTATTTGTTTCATTTCATATAATAGCTGACTCAAAATGTCATTTTTCTAGGTTCTATTTGCTGTAGCCATTAACATATTTTTTAATTGGGGCTTTTGTAAATACAATGGCACCTTGTTATTAAAAGCTGATTTGATAATAAACTTTTTATTTTCCGCCTACGGAGTTTTTGGACGCCAACAAACATCATCCCCAAAACAACACCATGCTCTGACATGATAAAAAGCACTGATATTTGTTGTTATTTCTTAAGATCTAGTAAGATGGGGAGACAACTTAGAAATTGAAATAAAATAAATACCACATTCAAGAAAATGTAATTATGTACTAGATATTGCGATATGGATCATTGGAATATGAATTGCGCATCCTGTAATTTTTGTCATATTCAGAAAATTATTTTTTTAAAAGTCAGTTCATTCCGATCTCTTATTTTTGAAGAAGAATAATGATTTTTTTTTGCAATGCATTTAATTTGTAGCTGAAGCAGACGATTTCTTCCTGATACTTTCTCGGATAATTTATTCTTTTTGTTGTTATTCTAACAAAAGATTTCATTCTTTAGTGCAGCTCTTGAGTAATTTTTTTGCTCGAAAAATCTTTTAGAAGTACTCCAAGCTGCGTGACTAATTAAGAAAAAGAATTTGATTTTTATCAGTGCAATGCCCGCTCTGGAGTTGCATAAAATCGCGGTGTTTTCATTTGCTCCTGAGTGTCAACAATGCATGTTGACATTTTCATTTTTATCTGTCTGCCCTTTATAGCGAGTTTGTTCAACTCTGGCTATAAATAAAATGGCGCAATTATCAGTAGAGATAGACACTTTTTTAAAGCCTAAATTAAAATGTACTCTATATCGCCAAATCTATTCGTTGTTTCTCAGAAGATTGCTAAGTATCTCGTAATTTAAGAAAATTTAAACTAAATATTAGTTAGTACTTACCGTGAAGTATAAAATTGAGACCACGTGCATATTTTTTTCAACGTTTTAATAGAATAGAATTTCAAAATAGAAAATGTTTTATAAATAAGTCAACCAATTGAAACCTCTCGGAACTGTTCAACGCTAAAATGACCAGACGTAGCAGATTGTAAAATTGCACCTGTGTTTTCAATAGTAATGTGAACTATTTATTATTTAAACATTCTTAAAAAAATTAATTACATTTAAGTTCTCAAAAGCTACCTTACAAAGAATTTTTCTTCTCAATCTTCATTCAATTCCTACTATTAGCCCACATTCTCTCTCTGTATATATATCTTTTTCAAATTTTTAATCGTTATTAAAATACTTTCTATTCATCCAATCAAGTTGAAGTAAATTTTTTAAACTTTTAATGGATGACATTTGATGTTAATACAGTTTTTTAAATATTAATTCGTTATTTTTATTTATAAATTATCTAATTTTCTTGCCTTTATAGTAGTTCTTTATAGTAGCTGTAATTGTTGGGTTGGGATAGCCTGGTTGGTAGGGCGTTGAATTCGCATCCCTTGTGTTGCGGATTCGAACATGGTCAGAAAGTTCTCCACGTACAGAGTAATGTCAATGGGGGTACTGAGTCAAAGGTGGTCGTTATTCGGATGCTCAGGCGTCCATACCCTCTGAAGCTGCTGCACCCCTCCTTTCATTGTAAAACAGAACACGAGAACAGTAATTCTAATTATTTAATAAGAAAGTAACTAAAATGAAAAAAATTCCTGATAACCAAAATAGGAATTGATTAAAAAAAATTGTTTTTTATATTACTCGTTTTAGTTACAGAATCAAAAATATTTCCAATATCGGAATCTGATAGATTAATTGATATTTTTTATATATATTTACTCCGAATTAGCTCATTACTTGGTGATATACGCGAAAAAAATTCTCATAAAGTTATCAAACACCTGTCATTATTTTTAAAAATCGAAAAAAAAACCCCTAATATTTTTCATAAATTATTAATATTTTCTGGTACTTGCATATTATACCGTCTTAGTCAACGGTTTAGTAACATTTTGGCGACGGATTTAAACTTGGCGATAAAGACAATGGATTACACCATTGCCGAATTTCCATAATTGGCGATAACATACGTATACTTTCCTAAGCAAACAAGTCTGAACATGACCTCTTGTAATCAGAGGCGTAGTGAAGGAAAGTCATACCATTCTCTCGCCTCGAAGGTACTCGGATTTAAACCATAAAACTGAATTATCGAACTACTGCAACAACACTGTGGTTGAATCTTAAGGGCCATCACTGGCCACGATAAAACCCTTCCTATAGGAAGCACGTCCCGCCATCGATGGGAGGAACATAATTCTACTTATAAATGTACCTTACAAAAGCTCTGATTTTTTAAAAAATAAGTTAATGTCTACAGCAAATGAAACCTAGAAAAATATCATTTTGAGACCGTGATTATATGAAATTGAAATAAATAGGAAACGTGATATTTTTTTTAACAATCAATGCGAGACAAAGTGTTTTTGGATCGTTTGCTATACTAAAGTGACTCATTCATTGAAACAATTAAAATGAATAAAAATATAATTTATCTTAAGATATATATTCAGAGGGATAAAAATTCAATCAGCTTTTAGTCATTCCGTTTTGTGTAAACTTATCAAAATGTTAAAAGAACCAAAGTTAATTGACATCTTTTTATATAACATAAATATTTTCTTCTACAAATGAAAGATTCGTCAATAACAGCAACATTTACTTTACATCACAAAATCTAGTTACCGGAATCGCAAATACACGTATTCTTCAAAAGAAGAAAAATGAGCGCCGAACGTGTGTCCTTGACCTCTTCAATTGTCATGTTTGCTCAAGAGAGAAGTAACAAAGACAGAAAGGATGAAAAAGTCAGCGTGTGGTAAGTAATGATGTCGGGAAAGGGGGGGGGGAGAGTTTGAAAACCTCCTCAGTGGTATTCAGCAGCAAATTTCTACAACATTATTATTTTGTTGTCATTCGTTCCTATGTTGCGAGTTCAACTAGAATTATCTGCCCGAACACAATTCTTAACTCGTGAATCAATAATAAGGAAAAATAGTTAGGAGAAAATACAGTCAAGGAAACAGCGAATGATTTTTGGAGAAATTTCCATTAGGCTTCATGCCAAGCATCTTGTCAACAAAAAGTGATTTTCAAGGAACTGTAAGGAGATATCCGAGCTATAAATATAACTTGATAAAATTTTGTAAACAAGGGTTATTCTGAAATAATGTAATCACAAGAATCAGTAAATATAATAAGATAATATAAAGGCAGTGTTTAAACATATAAAGGCACTAAATAATGCATGTATATAAAGGCATAAAATAAAGAAACTTTTTCTATGGATATTTCTGTAACAATTTACAGTTTCTCAAATGATTGTTTACAAACTTTATAGGAAGGTAAAAATAAAATAATAAGAAAGATTAAAATGAAGTCTGCTATGCATATTTCAATGTAACAAGTCAGAACATCATTTCTTGAACGGCCAAGCTCCACGTGCTCGTTCAAGTTAAAATATATTTTCATTCATTTCAATTGTTTCGTCGAATGAGTCACTTTAGTATTGCAAACGATGCAAAAAAAACTTTGTCTCGCATTGATTGTTTGAAAAAATATCCAGTTTTCCTATTTATTTCATTTCATATGATCACGTGCTCAAAATGATATTTTTCTAGCGTTTTTTTGCAGTAGTCATTAACTTATTTTTTTTTAGTCGGAGCTTTTGTAAATACAATGACAACCATTTATAAAAAACTGATTTTTTGAGCTGCTGGTGCATATAATAAAATTTCAATTTTTCGCTTACGGATTTTTGTTGATGTCTAAAACCTCATCCCAAAAACAACATCATGTTCTGACATGATAATAAAACAAATTGATCTCTTAATTGAATATAGATCTGTAAACGCAAAAAGCTTTCTGTCAGTGAATTAAGTTAAACAAAATTGTACCTGAAAAATTGTACAACAGAGATGTCATTCAATGAAAATTTTTAATAGAAGAATAGCTTAGTTGTTAAATAAATCATTACAAGTATTATGTAGCATGACAGATTCGTTAATCTTTACTTATAATAAAGCACAATGTGTGTGTGTGTGTGTTAGCGATGTACAGGCCAGACCGTTCGACCTACAGCTACCAAATTTGGTATATGTATACCTCGGGTGCCGGGAATGTGCACCTCGGAGCCCTTTTTTTGAATTTCTAATTAAAATTTTAATTAATTAAAAAATAAACCAAATTTTAACGTTTTTTCGCTATAACTTCCGAAAATATTACAGCACAAAATTGATTTTTCCATCAACATTTAATTTAATCGTTTTTTTTCAACAATTTATTTCGCAAAATAATAATAATAAAATTTTATCTTGAAATCTTGAAAGAAGTAGGGTATTGGGATTTATAGCAACAGTGGCTGTTATCCCCTGTTTCAAATACGTAGAACAAAATATAAATTAAACACAAGAGAGCGCGCACGCACAAAAACAAATTGAAGTTTCAGTCGGTTAACAGTTAATGAAGTCTGTTCAATCAGTTGAATGAAGCTGCAGTGAGTCCGCTGATGAGATTTAGAACATTTCCAGAAGTTCCAATGGAAAGAAGAGGTACAAAAAGTCAGAGCAATTTAATGTGGTAAAAAAATTAGTAGATGTTGAAATGCTTCAACGCTTGAAGAGAAACTTGAAGATTGGCCTTGTTTGCAGTTATTTTACCCAGAACATTTTTGAAGGAGATATCGTGTTTATCTAATTGGAGAAATGTCCACAATTTGTCTCTATAATATGAATACTTTTTGCACGAGAGAATTATGTGTTCAATATCATTTATGCTATTACATTCATGACAAAGAGGATCATTATGAAGGTTAAAGCGATTTAGCAATCCTGGTGTTATAATCGTTTTGCTGATTAGTCTGGCCAAGACAACATCTTCCCTCCGATTTTTGGACCAGGGAGACAGCGCTTCAATGCTTGGAATGTCACCTAAAGAAATGAAATATTTACTATTTCTATAATTATTGATTGTGATCTGATATGTCTCTTTCTTGAGGCTTGAAATAATGTCTTCAGGAGAGATCCATTCAATCCATGGTGTATTTTCTGTAACTTCTTTGGCTAAGTGATCTGCAAGCTCGTTCCAGGTTATATTCGAATGACCAGGTACCCACAGGAAGGAGATTTTTTGATTTAATTTGGTTAAATATTCAACTTTGGATGCTATACGTTGGATAATTTTTGGCGACTGAAGCGAAATGTTCTTCAACGATGTGAGAGCAGAGAAGCTATCTGTAAGAATCAAACAATCTTTTCCAGGGATAACAAGAACCTCCAATGCTTCAGCAATGGCTAAACTTTCAGCAGTAAAAATGGAATTCACAGGATGGACTCGAAACATGAATTTTTGTTTAGAAGAAAAACCAGCAATTGAAGTGTGCTGGAGAGTTTTGGATGCATCAGTAGCAATAATAAAATGATCGGGGAAGCAATTCCGAATACATTCATTAAAATAACTATTAATTTCTATCAAAGATAGATTTTTATTTTGGAATTTAAAATCCGTGAGAAAAATTTGAAAGTTATTTGAGCTAGTTATAGGGTTTTCTGGCAAGATGATAAATTGGTTGGTAGAAACATTAAAGTTCTTGAGAATAAGGGAAGTACATTTTTTGTCTTTGGTGGTTAATTTAATTTCCCGATAATTTTGGGAGTGTTCTTTTAGAAGTGGAGAGTGTACACCATTAGCTATTTGCTTGATAAAAAACTGGGAAGCTAGTCGCTTTATTTTTTCTGAAAGAATTTCCTGAGAAGCAATTTTCAAAAGTACAATATTCGGGGTCCATTTCGGAAGGCCTAAAGCAATTCTCAGAGCTATAGTTTGAATCGAGTTGCATGCTTTAAACTGTGTTTCGGAAAACCTGTTGATTATGGTGCAACCGTAGAAAAATATGCTGAAAATACTATTATTTGTAATATTGATAATATCTTTAGTTCTGGGGCCATAGTTTTTTGATGCGAATATTTTGAGACCATTTATCTTTTTAAGTGCATGATTTCTAAGATTTTTAAAGATAACTGCGTTTTGATTCTTTTTAGAAAATTGAATGCCAAGAAATTTAATCGTTTCATTCCATTTTAAGGGGTGTCCCGCATAAGAGATGCGTGGATAATTTGTAATTTTTTTCTTGGACAATTCAGTTATTGCACTTTTTTCTGAAGTCATTTCTAGTTTCCAATAATTGCACCATTTGTATATGTTTTCCATAGTATTTTGTATTTTTTTGATACTGATTTCCCAGGAATGATGGCTGCAGAAGACAAAAATATCATCCGCAAAGAGAGTACATTCGACCCCTTCTTCTACGGTTTCATGAAAATCATGCATAAAGATGACAAAAAGAATTGGCGAAAGAACACTGCCTTGAGGTAGCCCTTTTTTCAGAGTTCTGTTTCTAGAAATGGAATGTCTCCAACGAATCTGGAATGTTCTGTCTTGCAGGAAGTTGAACAACCACTTTGCCATGTTGCCTGTTATACCAAGTTGTAAGCATTTAAAAATAAGGCTGTCGATATGAACAGAATCATATGTATTTTTTATATCAAGATTCACAGCAAAGAAGTATTTTTTTTGTTCGCAAGCTTCTGTGATTTTTGCCTGAATATTGTAAACTGCAGTTTGGTTATCTCTGAAGGGTATGAAACCATGTAAACTATTGTGCAGTTTTTTGTTACAAATTAAGTAGTGAGTAATGCGTTGAGTGAGTATACGTTCAAAGACTTTGCAAAAAACAGAGGTTAGAGCAATGGGCCGATAGGAAGAAATTTTGGTTTTGTCTTTGTTAGGTTTCGGAATCGGGATAATTAGAGCGTGTTTCCATTGTTTAGGGATGTCAGCTGAATCAAATTGATGTTGATACAATTTCAATATAATTTGAAGTTCAGATTTTTTCAGATTTTTGAACCAGATGGCCGGAATGTTGTCAGCTCCAGGAGTAGAATTTTTAGTTTTGTGGATTGCTCTCTTAAGTTCCCAAATTTCGAATTTGCTATTGAGAAATGGATTTATTCCAGAAAAGTCCAAGGGAATAGGTTCAATATTTGCATTTCGATTAGAAAAATTCTTTGCAAATAATTCACTCTGTTGTGCAGGATCGCATATATATCGGCTGTTTTCTATAATAATGTTGTTATGCTTCAAGTTTGGATTTGTGTGATTAGAAAGTTTATTAATAATTTTAAAGAACATTTTTGGGTTACGAGATATTGTGCAGATTTTTTCCCAATATTCTCTTTTAGCTTTTTTAACGTGAAAACGAAATCGACTTGCATATTTTTTGTGTTTCACCCAGTCTGATTCAGAAATTGTTCTGATAGCTTTTTTCCGAAAGTGCTTATTGAGCTTTTCATAATTATGGCAAGAAATATTCCACCAAGGAGGATAAGGCTTATGCAACAATAGTTTAACTGAGGTATTTTGGGTTATTATCTTAGTTGCGTTCACCGTAATTTCTTCAATGGAACATTGGTTGGTATTATTAAAAAAATCTTGTGTTTGTTGCTTGATCCTCGTCCAATTAATTGTTTTTAAGTTGCGACTGACATTTTCTATGCCCGACCAGGAAATAACAATTGGGTTGTGATCGCTATCAAAAGTTGAATCCATTACATAGCAAGAAGTTTGATTATGAATATCAGATGAACAGAGAGTAAGATCTAAGATATTTTGAGTTCTTAAAGAACTGTGCGTGGGAATAGTTGTATTGAGAATCATGAAATGTGAATAAGTTAGCCAATCTACGAAATCGTTACTAAGAGCCGTTGAATGGGTAGCTCCCCAAAGAGCGTGGTGCAAATTAAAATCACCGAAGATGAAAGTAGGTAGAGTTAAAGAATCAAAAAAATATTTTGCTTGATTAATATCAAAACCTTGTGGAGCATATAAATTAATAATGTTAAATTTGGTATTCTGGAACTGTACTTCGACTGCCAAAAGTTCAAGATTAAAATCTTCTGTAATATTGCTGGGGATAATTCTTCCGGACATGTTATCAAGAATACCAATTAGGAGACCACCACCCGGTCTACTTTTTCTGTGTGTGCGGTAAAAAATTTTGTTCAGATGAGAAAATATGTCAGTTTCGGAAAGGAAAGTCTCTTGAAAGACCCAAAAAGAAGAGGTAGAAAAGGGAGGAATTGAAAGCCACAGTTTTTTCCCTTTAATTCCTCTGCAATTCCATTGTAGAAAAGTCATTTACAAAGACAGTCAAAAAGAAAGAAAAAAAAGGAAACAGCACCCATTTTAGGATGCAAAGGACGAAAAGCAAAAAAAGTGTTTGAATTTAAACAAGTGGCAAATTGAACAAAAGACATTGAAATGGAGAAAACCAACAACAAAAAAAAACAGTGGAAAAAGGTGAAAAAGAAAAAGGAAAAAAGACACACGCACAAAAAAAAAGAAAACAAAAAAAACACACAACAGGAAAGGGGGGGAAACAAGAATTAGCCAAAAGCACCTGTATCCAATTGCATTGGAGTAGCAGATACTTTACGATTCTTCTCTAAAGCTTTTTTCTTTCTTGATGGAGAAAGATTTTCGCTTCCGGGATTACTCATTACGGTTACGTTACGCGAGAAAGTTTCAACCAATTTTTCGAACATGCCGAGGATGGAGTTTAGTTGCTCTTCCATTTTGAGTTGAATTGATTGGATAATTGAGCCAATTCTTTCATTCATTTTATTGAGCATATTTTCCATTTTTTCATTTATTATTTCTTCGAAATTTTTTATAGGTGCGTTTATTTTTACAGTTGCTGCGTAGCTAGATTTTTTTGACTGAATATAAATTCGTCTAGCTTCAGCTGTTGTAATACGATTTTTACATTTTAGCTCTAAGATTTCCTTTTCTTTAATAAAAAATGAACATCCTCTCGATGTGGCTGAATGCTCGCCTTTACAGTTTACGCATTTTTGCTGTGATTGGCAGACGCCTGCGTGAGTGTCGCCACACAGATGACAAATCTTTTGATTTTCACATACCCTTGAAGGGTGCATGAAACTGTAACAATTTGTATATTGTCGCGGATTGTCAATGAAAAGTTGCTCTTTTTGATTTGTGAACCAAATCTTAATGTCCATCGGCAAGC
This sequence comes from Argiope argentata, assembly GCA_026289955.1. Taxonomy (NCBI): domain Eukaryota; kingdom Metazoa; phylum Arthropoda; class Arachnida; order Araneae; family Araneidae; genus Argiope; species Argiope argentata. The sequence goes on from JAOUZG010047991.1 coordinate 10,373, forward strand.
GTGTTCCTAGTTTCGTGATAAGGACGGGTGATGTTTCCCGAGAATCATTTTGTTTTAGGAATCGCCTCATTTCCACAATTTCTATTTCATTATTATTTTTTAATTCCTCGGCAATTTCTAGCAGTGAGACTTTTGTGGGGATATCAAATAGGAGAAAGCGAGAGGTTATATTTTCCCATATGATGTCTGTCGTAACTGGAATGTTTAATAATATATCTAAGCTGAGTAGCTGTGCTGCACAAACAGGATCCTGTGTAGTAAACATGATTTTCCCTTTGCGGGTAAATTTCATGTTTAATATATTTGCATGCCGATTTATTTTCTCTTTTATAAAGCTTTGTAGCGTAAACGGATTCATTTGGGGAATTCTTGATTTAGGATCTGCATTTGTCATTACAATGTTAATTTCTTCATATTCACTCTGCCCAAGACGTAAAACCAGTTCTTTTGTGGATTTACCACATTTAAAGAACTTTTCTGACATTAAGGATTGCATCGTGCTTACAGGATAGAAACTAGCATCTTCTTCTACGGCAATAATCTTTGAATAGCTCAGATTTACAAAATTTCAAAAACAGTCGAAAGGAAAAAAAAAAAAAAAAGAAAGAAAGAAATGGACCTGATTTTAAGTCCTATGTCTACCTCCAGTTGAAAAAGGAATTCCAAATAAACAATGGAAAGAAGAACAAATACTTTTTGCTTCAAAAAATCAGCACAAAAAACACTTTCGAATGCACGAAAAAAAAAAAATTCCCGCCTCAAAATTTTATCTTCTCGAGGATCTCAAAAAAAATCAGCTTTTAATAAAATGTTGCCATCACATTTTCAGAAGTTCTGATTTTTAAAAAAAGTTAACAAATTAAAACAGAAAAATACAATTTCATCACGTGATTATATGAAATGAATTAAATAGGAAATGTGATATTTTTTAAACAATAAATGCAAGTGAAAATCGTTTGCAATATCAAAATTAATAATTCCATTAAAGAATTAAAATAAATAAAAATACAAAATAAAAATATATTACAAAACTGCGACATTTAAAACTGAAAAAGAATTTTTAGAAAAGCATCAAACGATAATCTTCTGAGAGCGAGATTAATTATTTATAAGCAAGAAATCTTAAACGATCTTTTAAAATGACGTCATTTCAAAGAAACGAAGAACAAAAAGTATGTGAAGAAGATATTTTGTGCAAATCAAAGAATTCACCTTCGTGATTGTAATTTTTCTCCGCATTTTAATGAATCATGCGAAGTAAAAACGCATCTTCTTTCAAACAAGCATACGTAATAATTAACAATGCAAAATTTGTAAAAGCATATAAAACTATTTTTACCCGCATATTTCAGAGACATTAAAACTTTCTACCAAAACAATATCGTGTTCTCTCAAAAAATAAATCAAATATCATTCCAAATTAAACATATAAAAATGTCATTTTCGGCACGTGTCTGTATAAAATGAAATAAATATGAAACATGATATTTTTGGAAAATAAATGGATGGAAACGTTTTCTATGATATTTTGCTATACATATATTACTAACCCAATTAAACAATTTTATTTAAAGCAAATAATTCTTAACATCTACAAGGCATCTTCTGTAATCGGAGCCCAACATCTAATTTTTTAATTTTTGGTGGAGAGACATAAATCGCTTAACAATTGGCCCAAGTGAAATACATAATTATAGATTTAGGGAAAAAATGCTGACGAATTGAATTTTTAGATACATCATCTGCTCTGTGAATCATATTTAACAAAATATTCTTGAGACAATAAGTCCTTAAATAAAAAAGTTACATTCCAATCAACTAAATCAATCATCAAAGCTGATCGATCTCTGAAAATTTCAACATAACTTTTCGATATAAATTGGTGATTTTAGATCACTTTATCAAGATATCAAAGAAGCCAATCAGATTTACTCTAGAATAATTGGTCTAGATTATGATAATGATGATTGTTCTAAACTTGCAATATTCAGAACTGAATAAATCAGTCAGATTTGAAGAAGATAGAAATGCTTATTTATTTATTTAGAAGTTGAAATATTAAGAATATTTTACAAATATGAATCTATAAGACCAAAGGAATTTAAACCATAATCTTTTGAAATATATTTATAAACCTAAAAAAATATTATTGAGAGCATTTATATACATCTAAAAATAAAATTAAAAACTGAAGGTTTCAATTAACCTGTGAAATTTTTACTGAATAATTCCTTGAGATCTTATAAATTATTAAAAAAAAATTATAATGTTTCAATTTCTGTATTGAACATAAATATTCAATGTCGGACTATTCTGCTTTCAGTTCTTAGTTTTATTTAAAGACATGCTTAGATTGAGTAAAGAGGTCGTTGTATTAATTGAGGTTTCATCATTTCCACTTTAATTTAATCCTGCATTTTACGTGCACTTAAAGAAAATCAGAGAGAGATGCGGACTTCAAAGATAGGACTGTTTAAGGCCTACATAATAGTATAAGTGAGTTATATGACTATCGAAATTTGAAGCTTTAAAATATTTTGCTGAAAAATTTATTATGAGGCCAAGTTATATATAAAAATGATTTAACCCTTTAGTCGACATTAATATTGGCGAACAGACAGGTCGCCAAAGGCGGCTAGTGGCAAATAAAAGACAGTAATAATGATAAAAAGTCTTTCAAAGTGTTGCCATCTGAATTATACATATTCTTTTGATATTATTAATATTTCAGTTGCTTCGTTAATGTAAATCCGTTATGCTGTAGTTATGATTAAATCTATGCTATTTATTTTATCTACTGTATACTTTTTTGTTATTCATTTACTGATAAACAATCCACAATGTTGCATCTTTCCTTCCATTTCCAACTTCATATTCTATTGCAAAAATAAGCTGTTTGGTACGCTAATCCATTTTAAAGACAGACAATATGCCACTAGATTAATAGCATTCTAAAATCGGATGCCTCAATGCGAAATCTCATTCAGAAGAGGTTCGTTTCGGAGTGGAAATTAAGATATCCAATCTTCTATCATTCAGTTTCTATGGCCGCGCCTGTAAGATTCGTCACAGATCGATCGG
>JAOUZG010048003.1:0-18379 GCA_026289955.1 Argiope argentata
ATCGTACAGTAAACTCCCTTTTAAACCAAACAACTGGGATGTGAAAAATATTTGATTACATATAAAAATTACAAAAAAAATATCCGTATTTGAACAGTCTGGAGACCATTCAAAGGGTACAACTATATGTATTGTAAGTATAATTAGTTGTTATACATTGTTGAATAGAAATTTTGATCGAAACCTGAAAATTCTTTTCCACTAGTAGAGGATAGAAGACTCTTACAAAACTTATCTTTGAAAAAAAGAGCAGAAATGTAGAATTTAGAGGGTGTTAAACACGATCTTATTATTAAAAATGTTTAGTAGTTGTGTTCCCTTTTGAGGTTATTTCAATAGAGAGCAAAAATCAAAATTGATCCTACCATGGCTGATTGGAGTTCACCTGGCATTGCAATCAAGAAAAGTTCTTCTACAGTTCAGCTGTTTACCTTATGAGCAATTGTTTACTGAGGATGTTTTGTTCGCCGACAGATAACTTTACATTTGTGGCCCCTAAATTCTGTTCGCTGAAGTATTATTTTTTGTATCACGTGCATCAGCGGAAATGCAAGATTTATTATTGTGGTGTTAAAAAGATTATCCTCGCTGACTCACTGTATTTCCGTACTTTTTATGATTTATCTAAATATTATTACTCATATGTTTTTTCTGAGTTGGCAACCAGATGTTGCTTTAAAAATTAATGTTTACTTTGTTTTCAGTTAGTAAAGTTGTTTCGTAGAGTCGATGTTATTCCAAATGATTGAACTGACTTAATTCTTTAATATGTGTGCTAACATCAAAAATATCTCAACATTGGTGACCTTGGACTTGAATTCCGAACGTTGCAAAGCTATTTTTATCGCGTTAAATAGCGAGGTATGTTAAATTCATTTTAATACCGTTATTGTGCCATCTTTTCATTATGGTTGATAATAACTCAAATATGGACTCTGAATTGAGCAGAATCGCTGTTAAACCGCCAGTGTTTTGGAAAAATAAACCAAAACTTTGGTTTATACAACTTGAAGCTCAATTTTCCAATAGCAACATTACTCAAGATATTACTAAATTTAACACCGCTGTAGCAGTGCTCGACGAAAATGTGTTAGAGTTCGTTGTAGATGTTTTATCCAATCCGCCAATTGAGAATAAATACGAAACTTTGAAAAATGCTCTTCTAACTCGATTAACCGACACAGAAGAATCTCGATTAAAAAAACTACTTACTGAAATTGATCTCGGCGACAAACGCCCATCTGACTTATTGCGGCATATGAAAGGTTTGGCTGGCAATTCTATCTCGGAAGAAGTTTTAAAATCACTTTGGCTTCAGCGTTTACCTCAACATGTGCAAGCCATATTGTCTATTAGTAAAGATCCGCTGGACAATATCGCGGAAATGGCAGATAAAATAATTAGTGTCTACAATTCAGAATCATTTTCCATTGCACAATCCAATACTACTAATTCATCATCTATTGATAGCAAAAAAATTGAAACGTTAGAAGCCGGAATTGTGTCACTCACAAAACAATTCGAAGAATTTGCACATCGTCAACGGTCCCGTAGCAAGTCCAGAAACTTCAGAGGGCGAAATAACAGATCCAGATCTCGTTCAACTCATCATAAATTCTGCTGGTACCATTTTAAATTTGGTGTAAATGCTAAAAAGTGCACCTCTCCTTGCGAATTTAGAAATCCCAACTCGCCATCGGGCTCGGAAAACTAAATGGCCGGTTGCTTGAGGAGGCCAACGACCATGGCCGTTTAAATTGTCGCCTCTTTATATTTGATAATTCGAGTCATAAAAGTTATTTGATTGATACAGGAGCTGATGTATCAGTAATACCTTTATCCAAATTAAGTAATCGAACTCCTTCAGAATTTAAACTGTTTGCAGCTAATTTAGCGCCAATTAAAAGTTATGGAGCACAATTAGTTAATCTCGATCTTGGTTTACGAAGAAAATTCGATTGGCAGTTCATAATCGCCGATGTTTCAAAACCTATCATTGGTGCTGATTTTTAACAGAACTATGGTCTTCTAGTTGACTTAAAGCGAAAACGGTTGATTGATTGTTTGTTTGTTTGTTTGTTTGTTTGTGGTTTTATGGCACAAGAACCATATTTGGTTATACTGCGCCAAGCAAAAGGTAAAATAAATTAAGAGTATTTATAATAATTCAATAATAATTCCACAATATTTTTATAAACTTTCATAAAACTATATTGGAAATATACAAATTTAAAATTAGCATAGGTGTTAACAAATGAAAAAGTAAAACATTGAGACAAAACCAAAGCACAATCAAAAGGTAAAAAGTGCTAAATGCAAGTATAAAAACGAATGGCCTTTAAAAATCTAAAAATATTGGGATGGAAATTTTCACCCAATAATTCCTGTAAAATTGTTGATGATGTATGGAAATAAAATATACGTTGAGTTTTAAAAGCAGGGCATTCAACAAGAATGTGTTTTAAATTAAAATCAACATGGCAAGCAGGACACATTGGTTTCCTCTCACCAAAAAGAAGATGCCTATGAGTGTATCTAGTATGTCCTATTCGGAGACGAGTCAGTTTGACATCGGTCTCACGTGTAGGAAGTAAAGGCCAAGAACCAATAATAGGTTTAATGGAGTGTAATTTATTGTGGATCTGCAGATCCCATGACTCTTGCCAAGAAGAATGTATGTGACGGGAGAATGCCATTTTAACGTCACAAAAAGGGAGTCCAGTCCTCATAAACACCGTTGCAGATTTTGCAGAAGAATCGGCTTTTTCATTACCTAAAATGCCAACGTGACCCGGAACCCAACAAAATTTAATATCAAAACCATCATTCTTCAAAGATTGCAAAATAATTAAAATGCGAATAGCGATTGGGTGCATCCAGTTATTATAGTTAGACAGCATTTCCAAAGCACTCATGCTATCGGAATAAATAATGAAATTGCGCTGTAAAGAAGGCGAAATCTTTTGGAGTGCCCCAAAAATTGCCAGTAACTCAGCAGTAAAAACAGAGCAGCAATTATGAAGACGGTGACTCAGTATTTCAGATGGCAGTACAATACCACAACCAACATGTCCCACTGATTTTGAGCCATCCGTGTAAATTGGAACAAATAAAGAATATTGACAACGATGAAGCAAAAAGAGTTGTTGGAAGACCACAGGTGTTATTGACGACTTGTCGAAACCATTAAATGGATTTAAAAATGAAAAGTCAGGAATATCCCAAGGTGGGAAAATAAATGGGTCGTTAACTTTAATTCTAACATCGTTGAGGTCCGAGTCGTGTAGTACCAGTTTGACTCTCTCAGAGAATGGAAGAATGCAAGAACTGCGGGCATCATAAAGTCTACGGAGACCAACTGGACACTTCCATTGACAGATGGGATGATGAGGGACGGAATGAGTGCGGAAATAATACACAACAGATAATTTTTTGCGTCTCAAATTAAGAGGCAACTGGTGACAAATGACATATAGGCTCTCAACTGGAGAAGTGCGAAATGCTCCGGAGCATATCCTCAAAGCTGTGTGATGGATAGTATCCAGTCGCCGCAAAACTGTAGGGCGCGCGGAACCATATACCATGCAGCCATAGTCAATGCGGGAGAGGATAATTGCTTCATAAATGCGGAGAAGAGAGGTTCTATCAGCACCCCATGATGTTTTGGAAAGCACTTTCAATATATTTAACGTTCTCTCGCATTTTCTCCGCAGCTGCAAAATGTGCGGAAGGAAGGTAAGTTTCTTATCGAATGTCACCCCCAAAAACCGCACTTCACTCACCACAGGAATGAGTATGTTTTGAATATAAATATTCGGATCTGGGTGGGTGATTCTTTTCCGGCAAAAGTGAATGCACTTACTCTTTTCTGGAGAGATAGTGTGCCCATTATTGTTGCACCATTTTACAATCTTATTAACTGCATTCTGTAATTGACGCTCTATGATATTTATGTTACTGCCTTGACATGAGACCTGCAGATCATCAACGTAAAGAGTTCCATTAACAGACGATGGTAACACAGATAAAACTTGACTCAGATGAACTATAAAAAGAGTAACACTGAGAACACTAGCCTGTGGAACACCCTCAGTTTGGATAAAAGAATCAGAATAAAAATTGCCAACACGGACACGAAATTTTCGATGAGATAAAAAGTTTTGTAAAAAAATGGGCAAGTTTCCCCTAAAACCGAAGTTAAAAATCGTAGAAAGTATGCCGTAGCGCCATGCCCGGTCATACGCTTTCTCCATGTCGAAAAATATGGAGACAAGGTGATTCCTTCTAACAAATGTGTTGCGTATCTGGGTTTCCAATAAAATTAGGTTATCAAAAGTCGATCTACCCCTGCGGAAACCACTCTGCAACGGGGATATGCAACCTTGTCTCTCCAATTCGTACATAAGGCGAGCATTGACCATGCGCTCAAAGGTTTTACATAGACAATTTGTCAGTGCAATTGGTCTGTAATTAAGAGGGTTGGATGAATCCCTGCCAGGTTTTAGGATAGGAACCACAGTAGCTTCTTGCCATTGGGTGGGGTAAATCTGCTCAGTCCAAATTCTGTTGAATAATAACAACAGATTGGAAAGAGAAGTAGAATTTAAATTGCGGAGCATGCTATAAGTAATTCCATCTGGCCCTGGACTAGTATCGTGAGTCTTAGATAACGCTGCTTCCAGTTCATACATATTAAATTTACCATTGTAAGGACAGATACTGCGGTCATTAAAACGCAAAGGCAACCGTTCCGCGCGATTCTTAATTGCCAGAAAAGCTGGACTGTATGAATCGATAGCGGAAACCTGTGCGAATGCTTGACCGAGAATATTTGCTATGTCTAATGGAGCGAAGTGCGTCATATTTCCTGCCTTTAATATAGGAATAGACGATTCATTATATATACCATTAGCCGCCTTTACCTTCTTCCATAAAGCTTTACTGGAAGTAGTAGATGTGATGGAAGAAACAAAGCTAATCCATGATTCCCTTTGACTTCGGCGACGGATGCAACGAGCGACGGCTTTTGCTCTTTTAAAAGCTACTAAGTTCTCTGTCGTAGGGTACCTTCGGAAGATATTCCAAAGTCGTTTTTGGTGCTTATGACTTTCCCGACAGGCTTCGTTCCACCAAGGTCTACGAAATTTTCGGAAACTTGGGGAAGACTTTGGGATACAGTTGTTGGCAGCATTCAAAATTGTTTCAACGGTGAGACGCATTGCTTCCGTGATGTCTACAGTATTGACTATTGACTCGGTAATTTCCGCCAGCTGCTTAAAAGCAGTCCAGTCTGCTCGCTGGAATAGAAAGTATGGTGGACAGAAAGCCTCACCGCCGCTATCAGCATGGCAGACGATAATAGGAAAATGGTCACTATTATATAAATCATTAATAACCGCAAAGGTTAGCAATGGCAGAAGTTCAGGAGAACATAAGGCCAAGTCTAGACTATGGAAGGTACGGGTTGGTTCATGGAAGTATGTCTTTTCGTCATTATTCAGCAAGCAGAGACAGTTATTAGTAATAAACTGCTCAATCTGCTGCCCGCGAGAGTTTGTGTTATTTGAACCCCATAAAGTGCTATGGCCGTTGAAATCGCCAAATAAGATAAAAGGCGAAGGAAGTTGGTCCACTAAATTATCGAGGTCTCTTTGACAAATTACATCACTTGGCGGAAGATAAATACAATAGACTGTAACCAGTGCTTTTGTATGAACTTGCACAGCCACAGCCTGAAGAGAAGTATGCAGGTTGAGAGTTGTGCTCGGATATAAATTGGATGTAAAGATACAGACACCACCAGAAGCGTGAACTCCAGTATCTGCATCTTTCCGAACACAGTTATATCCGCGCAATTTAACGGAAATGTTGGGTGTCAAGAATGTTTCTTGAACACCAAAGCAGATGGGATGATATTTGTTTAAAATTGATTTAACTTCATGAAGTTTGGGACGAATGCCGCGACAATTCCAAGAGAAGAAGGTACCCATTAAGAGATAGCTTTTGAAGGCGAATTAGAGACGTTAGTTGGGGTTGCTGAAAATTCGCAACTCATCTCCAGATCATCGTCATCCTCAGATGGGTGCAATTTGATGTGTGCACTATTTATCGTGCCACCAAAAATAGATGGCAAGTCTTTATGGGCGACACCCTGCTTTGCCATCCCTAAGGCGACGGAATTTTTTGTTGTTGAATTTTTTAACTTGGATCTAAGGTCTTTTTGTGAAATCCCACGTTTTGCCAGTTTTAAAGTTAATGAGGGTTGAGATTTTCTTTTTGATTTTGGTTTCATTCTTTCTATTCGAGATGTTTCAGCTGCACTAGTTGTAGAGTTTTCTGTATCAGAGTCTTGTTTTTTATCAATATTTGGTTCGGATTCAATACTTTTACAATTATTGCAAGAACAATTCTGGCAAAACGATGTTTTAACTGCTGAGGCATAACTAATATTGTCAATTGGGGTTTTAATTTGAACCCTGCGACGGGCTTCAGTGTAAGATACGTTCTCTGTTATTTTAATTGTGGTTACCTGTTTTTCAAGAATCCAACTCGGACATGATCGAGCATAGGAGGGATGATTACCACCGCAGTTCACGCACTTTTCTTGTGCAGAACACTGCTGGGCATCATGGCCTTTTCCAGCACAACGGGCACATGCGAGTGTCCCGCGGCAATTAATTTTCGAATGGCCGAATCTCTGGCACTGGTAACAACGAAGTGGATTAGGAATGTAAGGCCTGACAGGCAAACGTATGTAACCTGCATAAACATGATCGGGTAATTTAGGTGTTTTAAATGTTAAAACATGATGTTTAGTTTCAAGGAGTTGTCCATCACGTCTAATAGTAATACGACGGACGTGTATAACTCCTTGTGATCTCATCTCGGAAGTTATTTCATCTAGAGGTACATTAAATAATTCACCACACGTAATTACTCCTTTACAGGCATTCATTGACTGATGAGGACTAACACTAACAGCTATTGTAGCCAATGCTTTTAGTTTTTGAATATTCAGGGATTGTTTTCGAGAATTTACCTCGACCAATAAATCACCAGAACGCATCTTTTTGATGGATGATACTTCACCGATTGTTGCTGAAATGGCTTTTTGAACAAGAAAAGGAGACACTGTTGCAAAATTTTCATTTTTCTCCGAAATACGTTAAATAACGAAAAAAGAATCAAAATGGTTTAAGGAACTAAATGATGTCGGTACTTTGTGATGCCCACTGAAGGGACCGCGTTTGGAAGACCCCATACGATATTGAAAGAAATTCGGGTCCGACGGCACCACCCACCACGGAGCCCAACAAGGGAAGGCAGACACCGGCTCTGGACATGTCCAACCTCGGCACTTACCTTAGTGCTAATCAGTACCTATACGCTCGGAGTTACCCCCGGGGACAGTGACCACCCTTAACGCCAAGCCCAAGGAGTAACCCCTTCGCTTGATCCCTAGCAAACTAACAACTTGAGTTGGTAGCTACCGGCCGATTGACACACCGGGGACCACAGTGCACCACCCGTCTAATGGGTCGCCACGCACGGCCAACACGTGGGGACTTTGGCTGTCCATGAGAAGCAAGAAGCAAACAGAGTGGCGACAGCTTCTCATGGAGAGCTCCCTCGCTTGCCGTCGAGGGAAAGAAGGATCAAGCATACAGTAGAAGGCAAAAGAGGAGGAGAAAAATAAAAGGAGTAAAGGTCCCTGGGAACCTCGGGATTGGGACACCCGTACCCACCTATAGTAGGTGAGCCCCTGAGGGGAAACGGTTGATTGATCCCCTAACTTCGCTTTACGCACCAGCTAAAGTCATGAAAGGTCCATCCTCGTCTTTAACGCCACTCGATTGTAGTAGCCTGGATCCCAACATTCGTATACTTTTGAAAGAATTCAACAATATCACGTCAGGAAATTTTAAATTAAAGAAGAGCGAAACCAAACATCATGTTACGCATTCTATCATTACTAGAGGCCCTCCTGTCACATCAAAAGTTCGTCGCCTAGCACCTGACAAGCTCAAGATAGCAAAAGAGGAATTCTCATATATGTTGGAGCAGGGAATTTGCAGACCTTCAAGCAGTCCTTGGTCAAGTCCGTTACATCTAGTACCAAAGAAAACAGGTGCTTGGAGACCTTGCGGGGACTACAGAGCTCTGAATGCTGCTACCCAACCTGACAGATATCCCATTCCTCATTTACATGATTTTACTCAAAATTTATATGGATGTAAATATTTTTCCACCCTCGATTTAGAAAGAGCTTACCATCAGATCCCAATTGAATCATCTGATATAGAAAAAACAGCCATTTGTACCCCTTTCGGTTTATTTGAGTTCACAAGAATGACTTTCGGTTTGCGCAATGCAGCTCAAACTTTTCAACGATTTCTTCATTCTGTGTTACGAGGCTTGGATTTTTGCTTCAGCTATATTGATGATATTCTCATCGCATCGAAGGATGAAGCTCAGCACCTTAATCATCTTAGGCAAGTTTTTCAACGTCTTCAAGATGCTGGTCTGATATTAAAGGTTTCAAAATGTAAATTCTCCCAAAACGAAGTAAATTTTTTAGGTCATCGAATTTCTGCAAATGGTATCGAACCAACAAAGGAAAAAAGTAAAAGTTATTGAAGAATTTAAGCTCCCTGAAACAGTTAAACAATTAAGACGATTTTTAGGTATTATTAATTTTTACAGAAGATTTATTCCTAAAGCAGCTCAACATCAAGCTAGCTTGTACGATTACATAAAAAATAGCAAAAAGAATGATAATCGAACCATCAATTGGACTGATAAATCAATACAAGCCTTTGAGCAATGCAAAGAGCAACTGCGTACAGCAACTATTCTGGCACACCCTTCACCAACAGCTAAATTTTGCCTGATGGTAGATGCCTCAGATAAAGCTTTGGGATCTGTCGTTCAGCAATATGTTAATGGACAGTGGCAAGCATTAGGATTCTTTTCCGTTCGCTTAACTCCAGCTCAACAAAATTACTCTACATATGACAGAGAACTCTTGGCAGCAAACTCTTCAATCAAACATTTCCGTTATTTATTGGAAGGTCGTGAATTTACCCTTTTCACGGACCACAAGCCTCTCACTTTTGCATTTCGCCAAAAATTAGAAAAAGCATCACCTCGACAACAAAGGCACCTTGAATATATCGGACAATTCACTACAGATATCCAACATATTTCTGGTAAAGACAATGTAATAGCTGATGCCCTGTCAAGAATGATGGTTGGTTCGTTGGTTGTGTGGGGTTTATTGGCGCAAGAGCCAGATTTGGCCATACTGCGCCAAGAAAATGGTAAAATTATAAAAGATAGAAAAAATAATTCTTTGGTAAATTAAGACATGAGTGATGAGATTATATCATATTAGTTCAATGAAAACGATGATTAGAGAGCAAAATTTAAAACCCTGTACCATAACAGTTTGAAACAATGATGTTAATGTATATGAACAAAAAATGATAGTTAAGTATACATAATAATAAAAATTTTCATATACAATTAAAAAACCCAATAGCTCTTAAGAACTTAAAAATATTTGGGTGGTATTTCTCACCCACCAGGTCTCGTAATGTGAAAGAAGTGAAGTTAAAAAACAGGAACGATAAGAATTAAAAACTGGACATTCAATTAAAACATGATGAACAGTAAAAGGTACTTAACATCTGTTGCACATAGGTGCCTTTTCTCCAAATATTAGATGCTTATGGGTAAAGCGTGTATGACCTATACGGAGACGAGTCAATTTAACATCCATCTCACGTATAGGGTGAACAGACCAATAAAAAATGTCCGTTTTAATAAAATGTAATTTATTTTGGACCTGCAGATCCCATGAACTTTGCCACATAGAACAGATGTAGTGATAGATGGACCTTTTAATGTCACAAAAGGGGATTCCCATGTTTAAAAAGGTCGTTGCAGTTTTTGCAGCCAAGTCCGCCTTCTCATTCCCCAAGATGCCCACATGACTCGGTACCCAACAGAAAATTATTTCGAACCCATCGTCTTTTAATAATTGCAAGAGAAATAAAATTTTAATGGCAAATGGATGCATTCGATCTTGATAGTGTGATAGAGTCTTCAAAGCACTCATGCTATCGGTATAGATAACAAATTTACGGTGGACAGAGGTTGAAATTTTTTGAATAGCAAAGAAAATCGCCACTAACTCAGCAGTAAAAACTGAACAACAATTGTGCAGGCGGTGGCTCAGTGTTTCAGATGGAAGAATCATCCCACAACCAACATAACCATCTGATTTAGAGCCATCCGTAAAAATGGGCACAAAAGACGAATACCGAAAACGGTGGTATAAAAAGAGCTGTTGGAGAACACAAGGATCAGTTAATTTGTCAAATCCCGTATAAGGATTCAAGAAAGAAAACTGTGGGATGTCCCAGGGAGAAAAATAATAAGAGTTGGTAGTTTTAACATGAACGGTGTTAAGGTCCGAGTCAGGCAGAAGCAATCGGGCTCTCTCACAAAAGGGAAGGATGTGAGAGGGGCGGGCATTATACAGGCGACGAAGACTAACTGGTAATGATATTTCATTCAGTGGATGCTTAAGTACGGATTTTGTGCGGAAATAAAATATGGCAGACAGTTTCTTGCGTCTTAAAGAAAGAGGTGGCTGGTGACATGTAACATAGAGGCTTTCAACTGGAGAGGTGCGAAACGCACCAGAACAAATGCGCAAAGCAGAATGATGGATCGTATCCAGCCGTTTCAGGACAGACAAACAAGCGGAACCATAAACCATACACCCGTAATCAATTCTCGAGAGAACTATTGCCTGATAAATTCTGTCAAGAATGAATGAAATTCATATTCCCTCCCAAATTGATTATGAAGCCATATCCAAATCTCAAGAGACAGATACGGAATTGAAAGAAATTCTTTCTTCTCCAAATGCTTCGTTGAAGATGCAAAAGTTACCCGTTGTCGGAACAAAATCTTTTATTTACTGTGATACTTCTCGAAATTCTCCACGACCATATATACCACCAGATTTCAGAAAATCAGTATTTCACAGTGTTCATAGTTCCTCACATCCAGGTTGGTTGGTTGGTTGGTTGGGATTTTCTGGCGCAAGAGCCATGTCTGGCTATGCTGCGCCAAGCTTATGGTAGATAAACAGGTTCACGGTTTAAAACATATCCTCACATCCAGGAATCAAATCTACAGTGAAACTTCTGACATCAAAATTTGTTTGGCCGTCAATCAAAAAAAGACGCCAGATATTGGACTAGATGCTGTCTACAATGTCAAAAATCGAAAATTTCTAGACATGTCCACAGTCCATATCAACAATATAAAACCGTCAGTCAACGATTCAGCGAAATAAACTTGGATATCATTGGTCCATTACCATCTTCAGAAGGTTTTCGTTATTGCTTAACCATCATCGATAGATACTCCCGTTGGACAGAGGCTATTCCAATTTCGGACATCACAGCCGATACAGTTGCTGATACACTCGTTAAGAATTGGATTTCACGCTTTGGATCTCCTATGATCATTACAACCGATCAAGGAACACAGTTCGAATCCCAGCTATTCCTTGAATTATCAAAGCTCATTGGATTTAAGAGGAATCGAACAACAGCGTACCATCCACAAGCCAACGGCTGCATCGAACGCTGGCACCGAACACTCAAATCTGCCATAATGTGTCATGCAAATCCAAGGTGGACACGATCACTTCCGATCATTCTACTAGGACTACGCACAACTTGGCATACGGATTTCAACTCTACGCCAGCTGAACTACTTTATGGGGAAAACATCAGACTGCCCTGTGACTTCTTTGAAAACACAAAATATGAACCTCAGTCTGAGTTTGTCAAAACGCTAAAAGAACACTTAAATAAACTAAGCCCTGTCCCTTTTACAAACCATTCAAAGCAAAAGCTATTCATTTTTCGAGACTTGACAACTTGTTCACACGTCTTCGTAAGAACCGACAGCATCCGTCAAAGCCTTCAACCGCCTTACCAAGGACCATATGAGGTGCTAAATAGAACAGACAAAAATTTCACCATCAAAATGAAGGGTAAAGAAGTGAACGTGTCAATCGATAGAGTAAAACCCTGCTTTTTGGATAATTCTGACGATAAAGACACAGCAAATTATCAGGCCAACAGAGACTTTCAAGCAAAGGCAATCCCAACCGAGCATCTGCAAGAAACTCCTTCAACAGGATTTAAACCCAAATCTGATAAGCGCTCATGTCTTCGGCTACCAAACTAAAATGCTTCAAAAGCTGTCAAGAAAGTTAGGTTTGCACAGGATCATTTTCAGCATTCAACCAGAACTGGACGTGTGGTTCGACGCCCTGCTCGTTACCTGTAAAGACTTTTTATCGTTCGGTACCTCACTCGGCAGGGGAGTGATGTGGTGCCTAAATTCTGGTTTGGTTTGGTTTTTGTGGCACAAAAGCCAGGATTTTGACTATGCTGCGCCAACCAGAGAAATGAAAGCATCGCAATACGAGAGTTTTATTTGGAATGTTTAAAAACGAAACTATTTTCTAAAAAATATCACCATTTTAAATAAGGGAATAAAGCCTTATCGATTTTAAAAATTCAAAAAGATTAACATGAGGGGTTATGCCAAGCAAATCCGACAAAGAAACCGTAGACGCCCGAAAAAATCTCAATCGCTGAACACTGAAACATGAGCAGTCACTCAAAATATGGTGTATAGAGGTTTGACATTTGCATTGCGAACACATTGGTGGTTGATCGCCGAGTAAAAGATGAACATGAGTGAATCTGGTATGACCAATGCGTAGGCGTGTTAAAAGGGTGTCTGCGTTTCTATTGCTTAATGAAGGCCAAGATTGTAAAATTGGTTTTACTGCATGGAGTTTGTTCTCTATCTCAAGATCCCACTCTGATTGCCATTTCGAATGAAGAACCATTTTAACGTGTTTTTTTAAGTCGCTCGCTGGTAGAGCCAAATTTATAGGGGTAGTTGCCGATTTGGCGGCATTGTCCGCTTTCTCATTGCCCAATATTCCCACATGCGATGGTACCCAACAGAATAAAATTGTAAAACCATGGGAATCCAAGTCATTAAAAATCTCTAAAACTCTTAAAATTAGTGGATGATTATGAAAATTGGAATTAGATGATTGGAGGGACATTAAAGCACTTAAGGAATCAGTATAAATAATAAAATGCTTTCTCATATCATGAGAAATTTCTTGTAATGCATATAAAATAGCAGTAACCTCTGCTGTAAAAATTGAACAAGAAGGATGAAGTTTGTAAGAAAAAACTTTTTCAGGGAAAAGGACAGCGAAAGATGCATGACCAACAGATTTTGATCCATCAGTATATATTGGTGTTAAATCCTGATAATGATGCCTGTGTTCAAGAAATTTCTGTTGATAAATAATGTCTGCTGTGTCAGATTTTATAAAAGCCTTAAAAGGGTTCAAATATTGCACATTAGAGATTTTCCAAGGGGGAATTTTATTTAACGGCTGTTTAGTTACATCTATATAGAGTAAATTTAGTTCTGAGAGGATATTATGAATTCTCGTAAAAAATATGGGTATTACCGATTTCCTAGCATCTTGAAGTCGAACTAAAAATGGGCGAAGTTTAAAATTATGAAATGGATGATTCACATTTGATTTGATTCTAAAATAATAATTGAGATGTAGCATCTTCCGTCTCAATTCTAGAGGAGGCTCATAGCATTCAGCGTACAAGCTCTTCACAGGTGATGTTCGAAAAGCTCCTGAACAGAGTCGAAGAGCTGTGTGATGGATTGTATCTAGCTTAAATAACACATTTTTCCTTGCCGATCCATAAATTTCACAACCATAATCCAGTTTAGAGAGTACTGTGGCTTTATATATTTTAAGCATCGAGCTTCTGTCTGCTCCCCAGTCTGTAGTTGATAGAACCCTTAAAATATTTAGTGTTTTTTCACACTTTTTTCTCAATGTTTTCACATGGGATAGAAAGGTAAGTTTTCTGTCAAACGTAATACCCTAAAATCGGATTTCATTCACAAATGGTATTTCTGCATCATTAAGCTTTAGTTCGGGATCTAGATGGAGATTACGTTTTCGGCAGAAATGGACACCTGCGGTTTTCGATGTGGAGATAGTAAAGCCGTTAGTATTGGACCACTGTGTGATATTATTTATCGCAATTTGCAACTGTCGCTGAATGAAGTTCATATGCGTTCCTGTACAAGAGATGTACAGGTCATCAACATATAAAAAAACCTTTCACAGAAAGTGGAAGTTGTTTCAAAATGTTATTAATTTTTAAAATAAAAAGAGTTACACTTAAAACACTACCTTGAGGGACACCTTCTTCTTGTATAAAAATATCTGATAGCTCAGTTTGCATCTTGACCCGGAACTGTCTAAGTTTTAAAAAATTTCTGATAAAAATGGGAAGATTTCCTCGTAGTCCTAAGTCGTGTAAATCCTTTAAAATTCCGTACCTCCAAGTCCGGTCATAAGCCTTTTCAATGTCAAAAAAGATGGCAACAAAGTGTTTTCTCTGTAAAAATGCAAGGCGAATATCTGTTTCAAGAGCAAGTAAATTATCAGTTGTACTACGGCCTCTCCTAAATCCACTTTGGGATGGCTGAAGGAAATTATTTAACTCCAAATAATAAATCAGTCTACGATTGATTATTCTTTCAAGTAATTTGCAGAGACAACAAGTCAAAGCAATTGGACGATAGTTAAGAGGATTCTTTGGATCTTTGCCCGGTTTTATTAATTTAATTATTACAGCCTGTTGCCACATAGTAGGAAAATAATGTTCTTGCCAAATACGATTGTATAGATATAATAGATTTTCTTGCGAATCCATTGTTAAATGCTGTATCATAGAGTAACTAATATTGTCTGGACCTGGAGATGAATCACGGACATTGGCAAGGCATGACTGGAATTCCGAGAGAGTAAAATTACAGTTATAGGGATAATTATCCAGAGAGTCGAAATTTAATTTTTGTTTTTCAGCATTATTTTTGAAGTTCAAAAATGGTGAGGGATAATTTTGACTATTCGATGTATAAGCAAGAGTTGAACCTATGCAATTTACAATATCTTTTAATGATGACACTATGTTCCCTCGATCCACTAAAATCGAAACTGTATTGGGTTGAGAAACACCTGATGCTTTTTTAACTTTTTTCCACAGCTGACCGCTAGATATTTTAGAAGTTATATTTGAAACAAATTTTTGCCATGAAGTTCTTCGGCTTCGTCTCTGTATCCTCCTGGATTCAGCTTTTGCCTTTTTAAAATTGATAAAATTTCCGGAAGAAGGGTAACGTCGAAAGATATTCCAAGCCTTTTTTTGTTTCTTATATGCCATTTGGCAATTTGCATCCCACCAGGGTTTGCTTTGTTTCCTCCAAATGCCCGAGGTCTTTGGAATGGAACTGTCCGCTGCTTCAAGTAATGTTTGAGTTACATGATTTAATGCTTCTTCGATAGTGGAAGATTTTATTATTTCAGAATTGATGTTTGCTAAAGAAGTGAATTTTTGCCAATTTGCTGCGTTTAATACATATTTAGGAGGGCGGGAAAAACCGATTGGATTAGATCGTCTATCCGATAAAATTAGTGGAAAGTGGTCACTATTGTACAGATCATTATCTACAGTCAAATTAAAAAATGGTAACAGAGTTGGAGAACAAATGGCTAGATCAACTGAATGAAATGTTCGAGTTGGCAAGTGAAAATGTGTTATTTCATCAGAGTTTAACAGACACAAATTGTTGTCTGAGATAAGTGTTTCAATTTGTAGACCACGTGAATTAAAATCAGGACTTCCCCATAAAGGTTGGTTGGTTGGTTGGTTGTGTGAGGTTTATTGGCGCAAGAGCCAGATTTGGTCATACTTCCCCATAAAGGACTATGGCCGTTAAGGTCTCCCAAAATGATAAAGGGAGATGGAAGTTGAAAGATTAAATTGTTCAGATCTGCTTGCTTTATCTGTTCATTAGGAGGTAAATAGAGACTGCAAATGGTGAGTAAGGACTGCATCTGTAGTCGAATAGCAACAGCTTGTAGATTTGTATTAAGATTTAAAAGCATGGAGGGTATGTGTGTGGCTGCAAGAATTGCAACTCCACCAGAAGCCCTGTTTTGCGTATGATGCTTTCCAAAGATTGTGTAATTACGGATATTATTCCTATCAGTCTTAAGATAAGTCTCTTGGAGGGAAATGCATGCCGGGCGGTACTTATTTATAAGGTCCCTCAGTTCTGCAGACTTGTTTAAAAAACCTCTACAATTCCACGAGACAAGGGTGGCCATGAATTCCTGTTTCAAAAAGAGGAAAAAAAGGAGAGGTAAATGCCCAAAGAAAAAACTACGAAGGAGGTGGGAGGTCATCAGTCTCGCCAGTTGACATATCGTCTTCAGACGGATACACCTTCAAGAGAGAGTCGCTATCATCCTCATTATCATTCTTTTCTTTTATTGAATCTTTTAAAAAATTTCGTCTAGAATGCGATCGGTTCTCAGAAGGATTTGAGATATCTTGATTTCTTTTGGCAGCAAGGATACGAGCACGTTTCGCAGCTTTGGATTCTTTTACTTTTTCTATTTGATCTGATTTTTTTGTTTGTTTTTTGCTGTCACGAGCATTCGAATTTAAGGGAGGAGGATTTTTTGATGTAGGTAGTGTACTGGAACAAGACATAGTTTTGTTTAAAGCAAATTGCGAATTAAATGAATCAATTGTGGTGGGAATAGGAGTAGACTCAGAATTAAGGTCTGCGAGACTAGCTAGAGATGTTTGGAGACCTGAGGTGTCAGAAGAAAATGTAGAAGCTTCTTCCCATATTTTCTTAATGGTAAGAAGTGCAAGCCAGTCACTTTTTTTAACTGTAATTGTATCGTGGTCTGCTGAAGAGTTTACGATAGGAACTACAGGAGCATTATTTTTAGCATTGGATATTTCTTGAGATTTTTTAACATTTAGTTCTGAAGATGAAATGGTTGAATTTAGTGCTGATGAGTAACTAATTCCTGGTTTTGGCATTCTGTCACTTACTATTTTCCGGGCTTCCGGAAATGAAATATTTTTTGTAATTTTTACAGTTTGGATCTCCTTTTCAAGTTTATATTTTGGGCAGGAGCGAAAATAGGCAGGATGATCACCATCACAATTAACGCATTTTGTTTCTGTGGAAGAGCAGTTATTACTGTCATGATCGGAAAGAGAGCAGCGGGCACAGATTTGTTTCCCTCGGCATGCTGTTATGGTATGACCAAACCTTTGACACTTAAAACATTGTAGTGGATTTGGTATGAATGGCTTTACAGGACAGTTTATATATGCTATTTTAACTGATTTCGGCAATGTTGGAGTGCTGAATGTAAGAATCAAATGCTTGGTGGGAAAGTTTTGACCATTTCTTTTTAATGTGATTCTGCGGACTGCGATAACTTTTTGATCTTGAAGGCATTCTAAAATATCTTCCTCCAGATCTCTCTGCAATTCATGTTCTGACACTACACCTCTGGAGTGATTTAGAGTACTGTGGGGAGCAACCTTTACAGTAACGTTTCCTATTTTTTCAAGCTTAAGAATATTTTCAGATTGTTTTGCGTTCATAGTTTCAATAAGCAATTTTCCACTGTTTAATTTTTTTATAGATTTTACATCACCTACAATTGAAATGATAGTCTTGTGTATCAAAATTGGGGAAATGTTTTTCAAATCATTATTTTCAGAACTAATAATAAAAAATTTTATGTGTGCATTACTATGGTGTGAATTAAAGTGAGCCATGCGACATAAGAGGAGATTCGGGTCCGACGGCATCGCCCACCACGGAGCCCAACAAGGGATGGTAGTTACCGGCTCTAGAAATTCCTAGCCTCGGCACTTGCCATAATGCTAGCCGTAACCTATACGCTGGGAGTTACCCCCGGGGACAGTGACCACCCTTAACGCCAAGCCCAAGGAGTAACCCCTTCGCTTGATCCCTAGCAGTCTAGCCACTCAGGTGACTAGGTACCAGCCGATTGATACACCGGGGACCACAGTGCACCACCCGTCTTTCAAATGGGTTGCCACGCACGGCCAACACGTGGGGACTTTGGCTGTCCATGAGAAGCAAGAAGCAAACAGAGCGGCGACAGCTTCTTATGGAGAGCTCCCTCGCTTGCCGTCGATTGGTTTGGTTTGGTTTGAAGTTTTTTGGCACAAGAACCAATAGGACGGTTATACTGCGCCAAACTTGTTTTTCTCTAAATCAAAGACCAACAAAATTTGTTTCTATAAAAGTGACAAAAAAAACGTTGGTATAACCATA
The DNA here is from genome assembly GCA_026289955.1 of Argiope argentata. Taxonomy (NCBI): domain Eukaryota; kingdom Metazoa; phylum Arthropoda; class Arachnida; order Araneae; family Araneidae; genus Argiope; species Argiope argentata. The sequence goes on from JAOUZG010048003.1 coordinate 18,340, forward strand.
AAATCCACGAAAAGTCAAACTAAGTCATAATAGTGAGTTC
>JAOUZG010048006.1:0-23645 GCA_026289955.1 Argiope argentata
CAGGTAAGGAAAAATCGGGATACATTCCATTGGCCGCTTTGACTTTCTTCCATAATTGTTTGCTAGGGGTTGAATAAGTAAGAGTAGAAACATATTTAAGCCAAGATTCCCTCTGACTGCTCCGGCGGATACGACGAGCGATAGCTTTAGCTCGTTTAAAAGCAATTAGATTTTGCGTAGTAGAACACCTACGGAATCTGTTCCAAAGTCGCTTTTTTTTAAACTATCGTAGCAATCTTTATTCCACCACGGTCTCCGAAATTTTCTTAGACGTGGGGAACACTTAGGAATACTATTGTTTGCTGCATTAATAATGCTGTCAAGGACTTGTTGTACCGCCGCCGATATGTCTGGAGTATTAACCATAGCTTCAGTAATTGTTGCCTGTTGTGTGAATGCAGACCAATCCGCTCACTAAAACAGAAAATGTGGCGGATCTGAGCCATACCACCACTGACAGCATGGGAAATTATTATAGGAAAATGATCACTACCATAGAGATCATCTTCAACGGTAAAATTTCAAAACGGCAGGAGTACTGGCGAGCATATTACAAGATCTAGACTATGAAAGGAGCGTGTGGGTTCGTGGAAATATGTCTTTTGATCATTATTGAGCAGACAGAGACAGTTATTGGAAATAAACTGTTCGATCTGCCGTCCACGAAAATTTGTGCTTTCCGAACCCCATAAAGTAGATTGTCCATTAAAGTCACCAAGTGGAATAAATGGCACTGGAAGTTGATCCACTAAATAGTCAAGGTCTTGTTGACTAACAGAAGAATTAGGCGGTAAATATATACAGCAGATTGTAATTAATGCTCGTATATGCCCTTGAACAGCTATGGCTTGCAAATCAGTATGGAATGAGATAGGTGTACTCGGAAAGGAATTGGAGGTGAGGATGCAGACTCCTCCAGAATTATGCGAGCTGTTTTCTGAATCTTTCCGAACAATACTATACCCACGTAATTTAAGTGGTGTGCCTGTCTTCAAAAAAGTTTCTTGAAGGCAAACGCAAGCGGGATGAAATTTGTTAAGAATTGTCCGAAGTTCATGCAATTTGGGACGAATGCCACGACAGTTCCAAGAAATGCAAAAACCCATTAAGAAGTGTTTGTTAGGACATTGGATGGAGTAGGCGAGAAATCGCAACTCATTTGGAGGTCATTATCATCCTCTTCAGATGGATGAAGTGAAATGCTATCGGGACTTTTGGGCACGACACCAAAGATAGACGATAAGTCCTTGTGGACTTTGCCCTGACTCGCAAGCCCCAGAGCGACGGAGTTTCGCAAAGTTGATTTTTTAATTTTTTGAGGAAGATCCTTTTGAGGGATGCCCCGTTTTGAAATTTTGAGCTTTAAGGCTTTGTTCGGTTTGATTTTGCGTTGAGAGTTTACCGATTTGCTGGGTTCAGAAGCACTCGTCACAGAATTTTCAGAATCTGTATCAGACAGTTTAGGCGGAGGTTTAATTTTGGTACTATTCTGCGCGCAATTTGCACAGGAGCAATTTGAACAAAATTGTTTTTTCGCAATAGATGCGAACGTCACGCCTGGTGTTGGCGTCTGAGCAAGGACTTTTCATCTGGTCTCAGGGTATGGAATATCTTCCCTGAATTTAACAGATACGATCTGCTTTTCTAGTATCCAACGGAGACAAGATCGAGAAAAGGAGGTGTGTTTACCCTCAAAATTCACGCACTTTTCTGGTGCAGAACATTGCTGGCTGTCGTGGCCTTTTTCTGCACAATGGGCGCAAGTGAGAGTCCCGCGGCAGCTTGATTTCGAATGTCCGAAGCGTTGGCACTGAAAGCATCGTAGTGGGTTTGGTACATAAGTCCTAACAGCCAATTTCATATAGCCAACTTTTGATTTGGGATTGTTAAACGTGAAAATGAAATGCTTAGTAGGAAGGAGTTGCCCATCCCGTCTAATAGTTATACGCCGTACATGAGTTACTCCTTCTGGCTTTAATTCCTCAGTAATTTTTTCAATGGAATCATTGAACAACTCGCAACACGTTATTACCCCTTTTGAAGAATTCAATATAGCATGAGCACTTACACTTACAAATATTGTTCCTAGTGTTTTCATTTTCATAATTAGTTGCGACTGCTTACGGGAACTCACTTCCACAAGCAAATCACCAGATCGTAATTTTCAGGTCGATGCAACAGTTCCAAGAGTTCCAGTTAAAGCCTTTTCAACAATAAATGGTGACACATTGTGAAAAGTTTCATTAACAGTACTAATGCGTTTGATAATAAAAAATTTGTCAAAGTTATTAAAAGAAGTAAAATTCTTTTGTTGCCCACTGAAGGGAACCGCTTTGGTTTTGCCCATACGATATTACAAATGATTCAGGTCCAGCGGTATCACCCACCACGGAGCCCTACAAGGGATGGCAGTAACTGGCTCTAGATTTACCTAGCCTCAGCACTTTCCATAATACTAACTGGTACCTATACGCTGGGAGTTACCCCCGGGGACAGTGATCACCCTTAACGCCAAGCCCAAGAAGTAACCCCTTCGCTTGATCCCTAGCAAAGCTAACAACTCAGGTTGATAGTTACCGGCCGATTGACACACCGGGGACCACAGTATACCACCCGTCTCTCAAATGGGTTGCCACGCACGGCCAACAGGTAGAGACATTGGCTGTCCATGAGAATCAAGAAGCAAACAGCGGCGACAGCTTCTCATGGAGAGCTCCCTCGCTTGCCGTCGAGGGAAAGAAGGATCAAGCAGACAGCAGAAGGCGTAGGGAAGAATAAAATATAAATGGAGAAAAGATCCCTGGGAACCTCGGGATTGGGACACCCATACACACCTATAGTAGGTGAGCCCCTGAGGGGCGAAGAGAATTAAGAGTTTCGTGGGGAGTTACAGATACTAGAATATCAAGTAAAGTTTTAGCAAGAGGGGAAGATTTCGTTTGTGTCGAAGACAAAGTTTCAATCAGAAAATCACCGGATTTTAATTTCTTAATTGATTTTGGTTCACCACCAATGCCTGTAATTTCTTTATAGAGTGTAAAAGATGAAATATAAGAAATGTTTGATTTATCCAAGGACAAGATTAGAAATCTTACGAATATACTGAGACAGTCTATGTTTCTCTCCGATTTAAAATCCGCACCACGAGAAAAAATTGACGAGAGCCCATGCAAAGAAAATTCGGACAATGACGGTACCGCTCACCATGGAGCCCAACTAGGGAAGGCAGTCACCGGCTCTGGACGTCCCCAGCCTCAAAACTTACCTTAATGCTAGTCAAAACCTATACGCTCAGAGCCATCTCAAGGAACATTGACCATCCTTAACGTCAAGCCCCAGAGAATGACACTTTCGCTTGATCCTTAGCAAACCAACCAAATGGTTAAGTCACCAACCGAATTGATGCACCGGGAAACAACAGTACACTACCCGTCTAATGGGTTACCACAAACGGCCAACACGTGGGGGTTTTGGCTGTCCATGAGAAGCAAGAAGCAAACAGCGGTGACAGCGCTTCTCGTGGAGAGCTCCCTCGCTTGCCGTCGAGGGATAGAAAAAAAAGTAAACAGCAGAAGGTGAAGAGGAGGATAAAAATAAAGATCCTTGGGAACCTCGGGATTGGGATACCCGTACCCACCTATAGTAGGTGAGCCCCTGAGGGGTAAGAATGTTGGAGGGTAGAGCAGTATATAACTGCCGAAGACGAACAGGAAGCATCAAAGAGTGCAGAGGATGTTTGGGACTAACAAAGCTCGAAGGTAGTCTTGTATAGATATTTTTGGCGCCGTAAATGTAATGGCAGCTGGTGACACACAATATAAAAACTCTCGATTGGTGAGGTCCGAAGAGCTCCGGAACAAATTCTTAAGGCAGAGTGGTGTATGGTATCTAGTCTACGTAAAACGGAAAACCTTGCAGATCCATACACTATAGAACCGTAATTAAGGCGTGAAAGAATAATTGAATCGAAATTCGAAGCAAAGAAGTACGATCTGCTCCCCAGGTAATCCTTGATAATACCTTGAGAATGCTCAATGACCTGTCACTTTTCCTCCGCAGATGCAAGACATGTGGGAGGAAGGTGAACTTACGGTCAAATATTATTCCCAAGAATTTAAATTCGTCCAAAACCGGAATTTCGACATTCCGAGTAGAAATTGTAGGATCCAAATGAATACCTCGTTTCCTGCAAAAGTGAATGCACCTACTTTTGTCCGGAGAAATCGTGTACCCATTATCATCACACCAGTCAATAAGTTTGTTAACTGCAATTTGCAGTTGACGTTCCATTAAACGCATATTGCTCTCTTGGCAGGAGATCTGGAGATCATCCACATATAAGGTACTTTGTACAGATGGAGGTAAAATATTGAGAATTTGACTAAAATGAAGCATAAAAAGCGTTACACTGAGGATACTTCCCTGTGGAACCCCCTCAGCTTGGATAAAAGAATCTGAATAAAAATTGCCGATTCGAATACGAAATGATCTTAAAGATAAAAAGTTCATTAAAAATACAGGTAAATTTCCTTTAAAACCAAATTTTAAAAGAGTGGTAAGAATTCCAAAGCGCCACGTCCGATCATACGCCTTTTGAATGTCAAAAAATATCGAGATTAGATAATTCCGACTGACGAATGCATTGCGAATTGGAGTCTATGGGCATATTATCAGATGTTGAACGCCAATTCCAGTAGTTCAAGAAGTTCGTTTCTTAGGAGATATTTTTGATAGCAAACTGATTTTTTTATCGCACGTTCTGTGTTTACGGAAAAAGTGCGGGAGGTTATTGAATGTTTTGAAAGTTTTATCAAACACTTCTTGAGGCGCTGACCGCACTTCTCTCCTTGGGATATATACGGCTGTTATAATTTCGCGTATTGATTATGGCTGTATTGTTTATGGTTCAGTACGCAAATCTATTTTGCGAAAACTTGATCCAATTCACCATTCAGCTCTAAGAATATGCTCCGGAGTTTTCCGTACCTCCCCTATTGAGAGTCTTTATACTGAATGTCATCAAATGCCCTTACTCTTTAGACGTCAAAAATTGTCTATTGCATATTATTTTAAAATAATGTCAAACTCAAATCATCCCTTGAAACAACTGTATTTCAATCGTCCATCCACCAGACTGTATAATGCTCGACCATCGTGTATCCGCCCTTTCTTAGACCGCATGAAATTTTTGATTAAAGATATGAGCCTTGAAGAATCGCAGGTCCTGTTGACGGGTGTTTACTATTGTGCCCCTTGGGAAAATCTCTCAGTTGAACTTATTAATCCCGTGATAAATTTTAATAAAAGTGAAACTTCCCCAGTCATTCTTCAAAGCATATTCTAGAGTTATCGAAGTCAGTAATCTGACTATAGTGCCGTTTTTACAGATGGCTCAAAAACTGACAGACATACTGGTTTTGGCATAGTTTTTGGTGATGTATCTTAAGGCCATAGTCTTCACACCGTATTTTCTGTCTATAGTGAAGAAGCAATGGCTATATTTTAACCTTTGCAACGCATCTCTGGAATTAAGTTCCGAAACTTTTGTATTTACTGTGATAGTATGAGTGTTTTAAAACAACTGAGACACGGTACCTTCCATTACCATCCAATTGTTTATGATATTTTATACAGTCACCTCTCACTCGTAAAGAACGGTTTTGACATAATTTTTAGTTGGATCCCAAGTCACGCTGGCATTGATGGCAACGAAAAAGCAGATTTCTTGGCTCGATTAGTCTCAATTCTCTTGAACCACAGTATACCATACGATGACATCCGCTGTTGCGTGCAACAATGCATTCATACTCAGTGGCAGGATTCTTGGAGCTGCCAACTGAATAACATATTTTATAGCATCAAACCTATTCTTAGTTAATGACCGACTATACCTTTTCGTCAAGCAGATGTGAAACTGACTCGCCTTCGAATTGGGCACACTCGTTACACTCACAAGTATTTGTTATTTGGTCACCAGGCACCAATGTGTACCTCATGCAGACTACCAAACTCAGTGGATTATATTTTACGAAAATGTCCCGATTTTAACGCCTCGCGTCTTCACTTCTATGGTACCACCGATATGAATTTGAAAGATTTGTTGGGGAAAAAATCTCACACACAGTTGTTTGCTTTTCTTGGTCGTATTAACTTTTTATCAAAAAGTTAAAAAGTTAATTTTTTAGCCTTTTTGTGTTGGAGATGTCTTTCTAAATTTTAAACACCATTTGTAAATTTAATATCTTAGCATTTTTATTCCTTACAATTCGTTGTTGAACATTTGTTTTATCTTTCAGCCTTGAGCATGCGTTGAAGAACTTTAAATACATAATTTTACGATTATAATCGGATGTGTGGCGCAGCTTAGCCAGGTGGGGCTCTTGTGACAATAAAATTCAAACTCAAACTCTCATCATGATTGAGCAGGCAGAGGCAGTTATCAGAACCGAACCGCTCAATCTGCCACCCACGAGAGTTTGTACTATCTGAACCCCACAAAGCATTATGTCCATTGAAGTCGCCGAATAAAATAAAGGGCTTCGGAAGCTGGTCCACCAGGTTATCAAGATCCTGTTGACAAATTAAATCATGAGGCGGTAAATAGATGCTGCAGACTGACTAAGACTTGAAGGTGAACTTGCACAGCCACAGCCTGCAGAGAAGTAACCAATTTAAGAGATGTGCTCGGATATAAATTTGAGGTAAAGATACAGACACCACCAGAAGTACGAGATCCAGTGTCTGCATCTTTTCGAACACAGTTTTAACCTCGAATTTGATAGGGATGCTGGGCGTCAAGAAATATTCTTGAGCAACAAAGCAGATGGGATGAAATTTGTTGAAAAGTTATTTAATTTCATAAAGTTTGGACCGAAGACCGCAGCAATTCCAGGAGATGTATGTACCCATTAAGAGAGAGTTTTAGAGGATGAAAGAGACTAAACATTTGCTGTGGTTGCAGGAACATCGCAACTCATATCAAGGAAATCTTCATCTTCAGATGGACTGAGCTTGAAGTCGGGATTGTTAGATGCTTCGCCAAAAATGGACGTTAAGTATTTGTGGACTATACCCTGATTCACCAGCCCCAAGGCGACTGAATTTCTTGAAGCAGATTTTCGAAGTTTCACAGATAGATTTTTTTGTGAAACTCCATGTTTAGCCAATTTTAATGTTTGTGAGTTCTGCGGTTTTTTCTTCCAGCCTTTTTTTGTTGGAATAGCCGTTTTAGGAGATTCTGGAGTAATTTTTATGAAGTGATCAGAATCAGAATACGATTTCTTTTCAGGGAGTTTTATTTTTGTTACTTTCTTACAATGGGGAAAAGAGCAATTAGTGCAAAATAATTTTTGTGCCACGGCAGCATAACTGAGACCAGGAACTGGGGTTTGATTTTGAACCCTACGCCTAGCTTCAGGATGTCAAATTTTCTTTTATTTTTATTGATGTCACCTCTTTCTCTAAATTCCAGCGAGGACAAGATCAATCATAGGAAGGATGATTGTCTCCACAGTTCACACACTTTTCTTGTGCACTGCATTGCTGACTATCATGCCCTTTTTCGGCACAATTAACAATTACATTTTATCCAATTTTAAGGATAATCAAAAGTATGTTAAGCTGAAACTTTTGATTATCGACATATTGAATAACAGAAAACAAGAGCACATTACTGAAAAAATAGAAAATAACAAAAAGGAATCAAATAAATTTCGTAGCTTCAGGAAATAAACTAAATAAAATTCTATATCTTCTATAACTTAAGATTAAACTAATTGAAATGAAACAAAATAAGCAATTTTAAAATTCCCTTTTTATTTATTATTTTTAAAAGACACATTAATTATTATTAAAAGAATGCAAAACTAGCAGAGATCGTGTGACAGTTGTGTACTTTCAATTAAAATAATTCTAAATCACTGTGACAAGATTCCGTTTCTTCTGAATCGGAATCCGATTCAGTACTTCCAATCTGAATTACTAGTTCTTCTAAAACCCCATCTTTTTTCCAATACGAATTTTCAGCAAGTTTGAAGCAAAATTCTATAACATTATTCTCACTTTTACGTGCTTGTGATTTTAAAGTCTCTCCATTGTTAAATCGAAAAGGCATTTGAAAGGATCTCAAAATTCAAGAGGCTAAAATTATTAAATAAAGAAATGCAGTTAATATTAACCAAAGAAAATATTAATAAAATATAAAAGAAGTAAGCTAAGCAAATATAAAGATACGAGCAACTGCGGTAAAAGCGAGAAGACGAATGAGCAATAGTTTTTTTATCGCTTCATTTTTTCGCCAAGATAAAGAATACCCCCGCAGACTTCCGTTCGATTCCACCCATTCGAAATGGAGCCTCCCTATCGACGCCTGTTTCTATAACGCCCGCCGTAAACATAGACGACTGTCGGCCAGAGATCTCCTTATGGACAGACAGTATTGGTAATAAATTGTTCTATCTGTCGCCCACGAGCATTTATACTGTCTGAACCCCATAAAATACTATGTCCATTGAAGTCACCGAATAATAAAAATGTTGAAGGAAGCTGGTCGATAAGGTCATTGAGTTTTTCTTGATTCATTGCAGCATGTGGTGGCAAATAAATACAGCAAACTGTAACAAGTGTTCTAATATGTATTTGAACAGCCACAGCCTGCAAGGCAGTGTGCAAATTAAGAAGTGTACTGGGGATGAGATTAGATGTTAAAATACAAACACCACCTGAATTTTTTGATTCTGCATCATTGCGGACAATATTATAACCATGTATTTTAAAGTAAATGTTAGGATTCAAAAATGTTTCCTGAATTGCCACACAGGAAGGATGAAACTGATTAATAATGCACTTAATATCAACAGTTTATGATTTTTTAACACGACAGTTCCAAGAAACGAAAGAACCCATTAAGAATTTGGTTTAGAAAAAGTATTATTTGCAGCAGGACCTTGAGCTGGTGAAATCTCGCAATTCATTGAGATTTCATCGTCATCATCTTCCTCAGATGGATGTAGAGATAGAAGTTTGGGATTCGTAGAAGATATATTAAAAATGGACGACAAGTCTTTATGCACTACGCCTTGACTTTCAAGTCCAAGAGCGAAAGAATTTTTTACTTTTTACTTTTTCAATTTTATGATTAATTGTGTCGGTGAAAGACCACGTTTGGAAAGCTTTAATTTGAGTGAATTTTGTGTTTTGGATTTCTGAGATTTCGTTTTCTCAGATTGCCAATGTTTCAGCACCAGATTTAGATGTTTTTTCACTTATATTTACTATATTAGAATTTTCGGTACAATTTTTGCAAGAGCAGTTTTTACAGAAAGACGTTTGCAAGACCGATGCGTAACTTACGCTACGTTTTGGAGTTTCAGATAGGACTTTTCATTTTGCCTCTGAATAAGGAATTTGCTCCTTAATTTTAACAGTTACAATTTCTTTTTCTATCTTTTAACAAGGACATTCTCGAGAAAAGGAAGTGTTACTACCGTTGCAGTTTACGCACTTCTCTTGAGCATCACACTGCTGGCTGTCATGGCCTTTCTCTGCACAACGGGCGCAAGTTAGTTGCCCTCAGCAGGCAGTTTTAGCATATCCAAAATGTTGGCATTGGAAGCATTGGAAGGGGTTCGGAATATCAGGACGTACCGCTAATATCATATAGCCCACTTTAACAAATTCTGATAATTTAGGGTTTTGAAATGTTAGAAAAAGATGTTGTGTAGGAAGGAGCTCACCTTATTGAAATACGTCAACATGCGTCACTCCTTCAACCTTTTAAGTCCTTTATAACTTCTTCTATTGTAGTATTAAAAAGCTCTCCGCAAGTTATAACACCTTTTGAAGTGTTTAGACAGGCATGTGCAGAAACAATAACTGGAATCGCAGCTAATGCTTTTAATTTAATGATCTGCTTTGCTTGATGGCCTTTTCGACAAGAAAAGGTGAAACCGAATGAAATGTTTCATTCTGTTCACTAATTCTTTTTAAGATAAATTGATCAAAATATATTTCCTTAACGTTTATATGATAACTTTTTTTATTCTATTTGTTGCCCACTTAAGGGATAAAAGCTTTTATTGCCCAAGCGATATTGATGGGGATTCGGGCCCGACGGCACCACCCACCACGGAGTCCAACAAGGGAAGGTACCTACCGGCTCTGGCCAATCCCAGCCTCACCGCTTACCTCAGTGCTAGCCAGTACCTATACGCTCGGAGTTACCCCCGGGGACAGTGTCCACCCTTTACGCCAAGCCCAAGGAGTAACCCTTTCTCTTGATCCCTAGCAGACTAATCACTCAAGTGACTAGCTACCTACCGATTGAAACACTGGGGACGAACAGTGCCCCACCCTTCTTCCCAATGGGTTGCCATGCACGGCCAACACATGGGGACTTTGGCTGTCCATGAGAAGCAAGAAGCAAATAGAGTGACAGCAGCTTCTCATGGAGAGCTCCCTCGCTTGCCATCGAGGGAAAGAAAAAATAGAGCAAACAGCAGAAGGCGAAGAGGAGAATAAATCATAAAGGGAGGAAAGATCCCTGGATACCTCGGGAATGGGCACCCGTACCCACCTAAAGAAGCTGAGCCTCTGAGGGGTGCGCGTTGACCATGGATTAACAAAATCTGATTTAAAAAATAAGTTATTGAATATAACAAATAAAACCTAGAAAAATTTAATTTGGAGGACGTAATTTTATGAAATGAAATAAATAGGAAATGTGATATTTTTTAAACAGTAAATACAAGACAAAGTTTTTATGAAAGTTTGCAATTCTTAAGTGACTAATATCAATAAAACAGTTAAAATGAATAAAAATATAATTTAACTGGCACTAGCAAGCGATGCTAGGCCGTTCAAGAAATTATGTTCTGACATGATACATTGAATTTTTATTGCTATATTTAATAATATATACCTGAAATACTATTGCATTAAATTGCTCTTTATCAAAAAAAATACTTAATGCTTTTATGTGTTCGGTTATTGTAACAAGTGTATATAAATCAGCTTTAAATTTTTGATCTCCATTCCGAGGGTAATGAAAAATGACTAAAATTAACGACGCGATTTAGATTAAAGGATTGCCTTTCAGAAGTCAGTTTTAAGAAATCATTTAATGCATTTGAGGATATGAATACTGTATAATTTTTATCATTGAGATAAAAAAAAACACTAGAAAGTAATAGTATTTACTTTTACAAAAATCAAATCATAATATGCCGGTTTCAAATATTTATATAAATGTTTTGTGTCAAATGGCACTTGTCTATGGACAAGCCCGCTGCTGAGCCCAGCCGCAGATTTAAGCTGAATGAAGCGTCTCTTGTGTTTGAGTAGCGCCAACTAGTGCCAAGAGTACGACTTTGCTACACACTCACCACATTCACTTGCACAACCCCTTTTTACAGGGGGGCACATTCACACATCTCACAGATAGCACACAGAATAACAACCATGCCCGAACCGGGACTTCCAGAACACGAGGAAGACGCGCTACCTCTGTGCCAGCAAGCCGGCTATATATAAATGTTTTAAAAGTCCTTATAATCTTAAAGAAATGTCTATTTGATTTAAAAGGCAGTTCTATTTTTTTCCGAATTTAAAATGTTTCATAAGTTGGCAGGTACATTACGTATATTAGAAAACTTTTATAACATTTTTATCCAGTTCGAATTTGAATTTCGAATTTTTATTTTTGTAACTTTTCAAATTTCTTATTGTTCGATAATTTCTCTTAATTATGTAGATTCGAGTAGTTTAGTTATTCTAACGTCCCGTTTTAAGGCAAAACTAGGGTTATTTCGAACGGACCTCGTATTTTTGAACAACGTTCAGATGACGAGGATGACTCCATGCTGACATATCTCTCCTCTTCACACCACATAACATTAGAGAGAAAATGTTTGGCCAGGACGGGTTTAAAGTGCCCTATACTCGCTTACACGGCGGTTATTCAATGTAATGAGTACCAAACCTAACCCTCCCCCTCAGAGGTTCCGAAGCCGACACCTTATTGCCAGAGCACCAGGTCCCTGTAATAATGCAGAAAATTTAAATAAAAATATTTTACCTCTCCTAAAAGTTTTTATGAGATTAAACCTTTATATTGTTTGCCTTTTCTCGCCAGATAAATATCGTCAGTTGATATTTTTTCTATTCTCTTAGAAACTTTTTTAAAAAACCTGGTTGCCTTATTGCTAATACATTCTTGATAATTTGAAATTGAATACAATTAATTATAAATAGCTAAAGGCCTAATTTTTGTAAGTAAAAAACTGCAAAAACAATCTGATTTTGAATTTCAATAAAAAATTTCAAATGGTCTCTAGGAATAATTCAAAAGGAAAACATTATTTATTATTTAATTGCTGAATATTTACTTAAGATTTTTCCGGTAGGTGAAATAGATTAAAAAATTCATTCTGAAAATTCATTGACTAAACTTAATGTAGTAAATTTTTGTTAAGAGGTATGCTTAGCAAAAAGAACGTTTTTTCCTTAATAAATAACTTAAAGATTACAAAGGTGTAAAAGCACGCCTATTACATTGTTTATGAGTGATATTTCATGTAATCTTCAAGGATTTGATTTCCCTAACTAAATGTCAGCTGGCATTAGTAACGATTGATAATTGGTTGGTTGGTTTGGTTTTGTAGCACAAAAGCCACGCCTGGCCATGCTGCGCCAATCAGATGGTAATAATAGTTCAAAAATATTTTTAAAAAATCTTCCGATTAAAGATTAGAGAGAGGTTAAAAATTAAAAACGCACATTGGAGCTTTAAGATTGTCATTTAATAAAAAAATGACAATGGAAAAAATAAAAGTCCAATAAAAAGATTTCAAATTAACAAAAAAATACTAAATAAAATGCAATAAACCAATGGCCTCTAAAAATTTAAAAGTATTACAGTGAGGTTTTTCACCCACGAGTTCACTCATGTTTATAGACAATGAATTAAAAAAAACGAAGACGATGATTAGTAAAAACAGGGCAATCAGTTAAAACATGACGCACACTTAATGTTGTATTGCATATCGTACATGGTTCCCCAAATAAAAGATGCTTATGACTAAAGCAGGCATGACCAATGCGGAGCCGAGTTAATTTTACATCAAGCCTACGCAATAGGTTGGTAGGCCATACGCGAATCATTGGTTGGAGAGAGTAAAGCCTGTTAGAAATCTGCTGATCCCAAGATCGTTGCCACAACTTGTGAACGTGCCGAGCAAAACATGTCTTTGCATCTCCATGCGGAAGTGCTCGCTCATGGAAAGGGCCTGACGACTTTGCTGCAGAATCTGCCATTTCATTGCCAGTTATTCCGACATGGCTTGGAACCCAGCAGAATAGAATTTTAAACCTTTTGTTTTCAAGGGACTGAAGAAAAACCTGGATTTCGATAGCAACCGGATGCATTGAGCAACAGAAATTTGAAAGAGATTCCAAAGCACTCCTGCTGTCAGTGTAGATACAAAAGGCGAGTGTGCAAGAAGTCGACATCAATTGAAGAGCGTATAGTATTGCAACCAGTTCAGCAGATAAAACAGAGAATGATGTGGGCAAACTGTAGTTATTTGTCTGACTTAGTAAAACAACTCCACAACCAACATGGGTATTAGATTGTATGGTATTGGATCTGTATGGGTATGGGTATTGGATCTGTAAATACTTCTATGTATGAATTATATCTGCTGCGATGATCCCTAAAGATTTGCTGGAAGATAATAGGGGCTGTTGAGGATTTGTCAAATCCAGTAAACGGGCTCAAGAATGAAAAATTTGGAGTATCCCAAGGAGGGAAAGAAAAACCATTAATATTTTGAAATGTAACCCCACGAAGCTCTGAATTCTTCAGTAAAATTTTAACTCTTTCACTAAAGGGAAGAATGTGGGAGAGACGTGCATCATATAATCTCTGAAGGCCACTCGGAAAAGACAAGTGGCTTACGGGATGCTTCGGAATTGATTTTATGAGGAAATATTGTACCTGTAATTTCCGACGTCGAAGATCCAAAGACATAAAATTGCAGATAGCATACAAGATTTCTACAGATGATGTGCGGAAAGCACCAGAGCAAATTCTCAACGCGGAATGATGCACTGTATCAAGCCAGCACAAAACAGAAGGTCGAGCAGAACCATACATCATGAAACCGTAATCAATGCGAGATAATATAACGGCTTGGTATATTTGAAGAAGGGAAGGACGACCGGCCCCCAAGAAGTGTTTGACAGTACTTTTCGGATATTAAGAGATTTTTCACATTTCCTTCGCAGATGAAGAACATGTGGAAGGAAAGTGAGTTTTCTGTCAAAGATCACTTCCAAAAATCACACGTCATCATCAATAGGAATGGTAATTCCTTCAATTTTAATTATAGGGTCAGTTTGCATTTTTCGCTTCCGGCAGAAATGCACGCAACGACTCTTTTCCGGAGAAGGAGTGTGACCGTTTTTTTAACAACAGGGAACTAGTTTGTTAGCTGCACTTTGTAATTGGCGTTCAATCAAAGGCATATTACAGCCTTGAGCAGAAATCTGCAAATTGCCAACGTACAGTGAAGTTGACTCAGAATTTTACTAAAGTGTGTGATAAGAAGTGTAACGCTGAGGACACTTCCTTGTGAAACACCCTCAGCTTGGAGAAAAGGATCAGAATAAAAATTACCAACCCGTACACAAAATATATGAATAGTCAAAAAGTTTTGAATAAAAACTGGGAGATTTCCTCTAAAATCCAAAAGTGTTTGAAGAATACCGTATCACCACGTATGATCGTAAGCCTTTTCAATATCGAAGAAGATTGAAAAGAGACGATTTCTGCGAATAAAGGCATTACGAATTTGTGTCTCAAGAAGAACTAAGTAGTCAAATGTTGAGCGTCCTCGTCGGAAGTCACTTTGTAACAGAGAGATAAGACCATGTTTCTCTAACTCAAACATTAGTCGGGCATTGACCATACACTCGAGTGTTTTGCACAACTTGTTAAAACGATTGACCTGTTGCTCAAAGGGTTGGCAGGATCTTTCCCTGGTTTAAGGATTGGAATCACTATTGCCTCTTGCCATATAGAACAGAACACCGTCTCATACCCCCGTATCTGTGACCATTCTGGTCACTTCATGGTTTGCTTGCCATATAGAGGGAAAATATTTGCTCAAACCAGATTCGATTAAAAAGTTTTAACAAATTGGAAAGAGAAACCTCATCTAAAGGGCGAAGCATACTGTAAGTGGCTCCATTAGAACCAGGACTAGTTTCATGCGCTTGATACAAGGCGTTCTTCAGCTCAAACAGCTTAAAAGCGCAATTATAACCAAGAGATCTGCTTGTATTAAAATTTAGCTTAGTTTTTTCCGCTCTATTCTTAATCGATAGAAACTTGGGACTATACGAATCAATAGCTGAAACTTTCCCAAATGCTTGGCCGAGGGCGTAGGCAACTTCTATCTGTGAGGAATATGTTACATTTCCCAAATTCAACACAGGAAACGAAAAATCCAGATAGATTCCATAAGCTGCCTTCACTTTCTTCCATAGTAGTTTACTAGAGGTAGAGTACGTGACGGATGATACATATTTAAACCAGGATTCTCTCTTTGGCTACTCCGGCGAATGCAAGAATCCTAAGCCTTGGCTCTCTTAAATGCAGCAAGATTTTCCGTTGTTGAGTATCGACAAAATTTGTTCCAAAGCTGTTTTTGTTTCCTATAGCTTTCGTGACAAGCCTTGTTCCACCATGGTTTACGGAATTTCCGTAGGCCGGATGAGCTTTTTGGGATACTTTTATTTGCGGCCTTCATAATACAACCAAAAACGAGTTGTACTGCCGTTGTGATATTAACTGTGTTAATCATGCTTTCGGTAATTTGGGCCAGTTGAGAGAAATCAGCCCAATTAACATGCTGGAAAAGGAAGCGAGTTACACCTTGCGTCGTTCCACTACCATCAGCATGAGATATTATTACAGGAAAATGATCACTCTCATGTAAGTCATTTTCAACTATAAAATTAAGCAATGGAAAAAGCACTGGAGAACATATGGCCAGATCTAAACTGTGAGTACGTGAGGGCTCGTGGAGGTACCTTTTTTCTTCGTTATTCAGCAGACAGAGAGCAATATTAGTAATGAACTGTTAAATCTGTCACTCACGAGAATTTGTACCATGCGAACCCCACAATGTACTATGGCCGTTGAAATCACCAAGTAAGATAAATGGTGCTGGACGTTGCTCTACTAAACATTCAAGATTTCTTTGACTAATTGAATCATTAGGTGGCAAATAAACACGGCAGACAGTTATTAATTTTCGTATATGTACTTGAATCGCCACAGCCTGCAAATGAGTATGGAGTGATAGAGGTGTGATAGGAAAAGAATCGGGGGTCAGAATGCAATCAACTCCAGAATTATGCGAATCACTATCCGAATCATTCCGAACCGCATTATAATCCCGCAATTTAAAAGGCAAGTTTGGTTTCAAGAAAGTTTCTTGAAGACACAAACAAGCTGGATGAAATTGGTTAAGAATAGTCCTAATTTCATTTAGCTTGGACCGAGTGCCACGACAGTTCCAAGAAAGGAACTGACCCATCAAGAAAATGTTGCATGAGAGGTGTTAGGAACTTTTTAAAGAGTTGTCGGCAAATAGCAACTCATTTGGATTTCACCCTCTTAGGATGGATGTAGTGAGTTGAGTTCGGGCCTTTGGGGCACGCCACTAAAAATGGACGATAGATCCTTTTGGACTATACCCTGATTCCCAAGTCCCAGAGCGGCAGAATATTTTAAACTTGATGCTTTAATCTTTTGGGAAAGCTGTTTTTCTTTAACGCCACGTTTTGAAAGCTTAAGGTTCAGTGATTTATTAGATTTCCGCTTACGTTAAGCTATCTCAGGTTGTCCAATTTCAGGAGCACTAATTAAAGATTTTTCAGTATCAGAATCTGATTTCACTGGAGGCTTACTTTCGTTGACAATTTTAATAAAATTAAAACAATAGCAATTTGCAGAAAATTGTTTTTTTTTTCAAAACGGAAGCATATGTTACACCAGGAATCGACGTTTGGACGTTAACTTTACGCCTGGCCTCAGGGTAAGTAATATTTTCTTTAAATTTCACAGTTAAAATCTGTTTTTCTATTAGCCAACGAGGACAGGATCTAGAAAAGGAAGTTTTGTTGTCATTGCAATTCACACATTTTTCTTCAGCAGAACACTGCTGACTTGCGTGACCTTTCACTGCACAACAGGCTCAAGTTAGAGTCCCGCGGCAGTTGGATTTTGAGTGGCCAAATCGTTGACACTGAAAAAATCGGAGATGATTAGGTACATATGGTCTCACGACCAATCTCATATAGTCAACTTTTACCCTTCCTGGCAATTTAGGCCTATTAAATGTCTAAATAAAGTGTTTTGTGGGAAGAAGTTGTCCATACCACCGAATTGTTATACTGCGTACATGCGTCACTCCTTCGGATTTTAGTTCTGCTGTAATTTTTTCCATGGTGTCATTAAAACGCTCGCCACATATTATAACACCTTTTAAAGAATTCAGCGCCGTATGATCGCTTACAGTTACAGTTATAGATCCTAATGTTAATTTAATTATTTGCTGAGCTTTCTTGTGACTACTATTTTCAACAAGCAAGTCTCCAGAGCGAAGTTTCCTAGTTGATACAACTTCTCCAAGTGCTCCTGTCATCGATTTTTCTACTAAAAATAGTGAGACATTGTTAAAGGTTTCATTGCTTTCAGAAATGTGTTTAATAACAAAAAAATTATGATATGATTTTTAAAAAAGATTTATATTCTTCTGGTGCCCTCTGAAGGAAGAATTTTTTTGGCCCCATACGATATGAACAGGGTTTCAGGAACGACGGCACCACCCACCATGGAGCCCAACAAGGGATGACAGCCACCGGCTCTAGATATCCCAGCCTCGGTACTTACGATAGTGCTAATCGATACATATACGCTCGGAGTTACCCCCGTGGACAGTGACCACCCTTAACGCCAATCCCAAGGAGTAACCCCTTCGCTTCATCCCTAGCAGACTAGCCATTCAGGTAACCAGGTACCAGCCGAATGATACACTAGGGACCACAGTGCACCACTCACGACCAGCACGTGGGGAGTTTGACTGTTCATGAGAAGCAAGAAGCAAACAGAGCGATGACAGCTTTCCATGGGGAGCTCCCTCGCTTGCCGTCGAGGCAAAGAAGGATTAAGCAGACAGATGAAGGCGTAGGGGAGAATAAATTATAAAGGGAGGAAAGATCCCTGGGAGCCTCGGGATTGGGTCACCCGTACCCACCCAGTAGGTGAGCCCCTGATGGGTAATGATTGATAAAGAATATTTTTTGCATATAAATAGCTTCCATTCTTTTAAAGGAAATTCTAATGTTAATAAAATTTTTTAATTCAATCATAAAATAATTTAAGTATTCAAAATATGATTATCATCCTAATTTTTATATAATGATGAAATTTATTTTTTGTTTTAGTTGCCGACACCCTAACTATCTTGTCATAAATATATCCTCACAAGATCAAGAAGAGCATCATCTTCATTATATTAAGAGACCAATACCGCAACGTCATCTCTTATAGTTTTGCAGTTTTAGAAATCATGCAGATTCGAATACTTTGAAAACGTGATCTGAAGAAGACTTTAAAATTCAAAATCCTATACCTTCTAAGTCATTACCTCATCCGACAAACAAGTGGTGATCATGTTTCAATAAGTACGAAATCGAAAATAATGGAGGGAGTAGAGTAAATTGGATATGTGGATATGACATTTCACTATATTTTGCTCACGATATATCCAGGAAATGAAGCGCACAAAAAACAAAGTGGTTATCTGCAGACTGTTTCTGAAACTGTCGCTCAAAAATATCATCGATTCGAAGTCCAGGATATCCATCCAACTGCTGATGGCTTAGTCCCTAAATTAGGATCTTCAGCACTTCAAGATAGACAAAAATTGGGTGAGAGAATGACAGGATTTTTGGCAGTATCACAGCTGTCTTTAAGTGAAAATGCAGGAAAAGAGAATCTTCCTATTATGCCAACGTTCCCTAATCATAATTATTCCTTGCGTCTACAGCAGTATCCTACCCTAGTTTGAATAAAAATATTTCATGACACAAAAAGCATATTTTCCCCATATGTCGAAATGTGCAATTCTTCCAGATAAATAAATGTTTCATTCGTGGTTAATACTCTAAAGAGTAGTAATCTTATAGAAAATTCTAGCCATTTTGGACGATATTCTCAATTATCAAAAGTTATGCAACAGCATACCCATTAATATCCAGAAGTTAATCATATTGATCAAGTTCAGCAAACACATAAGATGAAATGTCCTTTCCAAAATTTTTACTAATGCTTTATCTGCAATTAAGGGAATACATGCTTCAATTTATGTTCAAATGGCTTCCATATCTATAATCTCTCCCCCTGAAGGACTATGCTCAGATTCTTCACCTAAAGACAGTGGCCCTTCGTATAATTCCAACTACTCATCGACACAAGGCAGCACCGTAAAGGTCACAGGTCAACTCGATCACACTCCCGAGTACTACCCGAAGAAAGAAAGGAAAAATACTTCGAGAGAAGATTAAATAATATCGTCGCACAGAATGAAATCACGAAGTAAGAGAAAGGCGAAAGAACATTTGCTTGCTCTAATCCAAGTTATCTACGAAAACGACAACGACGGATTGGAAGCTGCAAATAAAATGATGAAGGAAACACTAAAAAAAACATTGAACTTATTCTCAGTATGGTGCCGGCTAAGTGTATAACTTTTCAAGAAAAATGCAATGGGTCCATGAAAGAAGAGTTTAAAAAGACTTTTGGATCATTCTTTAACTATACGAATGATCTAAATCAAAGTTCATAGAATGTTTCTTATTTATTTTACATAACGAATTTAAATTGAAGTATTTCATGGTCATCAGAACACTCTAAATGTCAGTCCTTAGATCAAGGTAAAAATGTGATTAAATAAGGATATGTTTTTTATTATTAGTAGTATATCTTTCTGGTATAGTTCTTTTTAATGCCTTTAAGGAAGACAACTCCATAAAATGAAAATAATTAACCCCATAAATTGAAAGTAACTGTAAAAATATTTTATCAATATTTATCATTTTAAGAATAAACTGCAATATGTTTTCATTTCCTTGCAATGATAAATCTCTCATTTTTTCTGTTTTATTACCAGTTTTGGTTTAAGATTGGAAACATTTATATATTTTTTCTAACGTGGAGGTTGAAATATCTAATAAATCAACAATGAAAAAATTAGTTATCAAAGCATTTTAAAAAGTTTATTGGAAAAAAATTTCAAAAAAATTAAGAATGTCATTTTAATAACATTTGCTAAATATTGATTTATGAACAATTTTTTTCTCGTTATGTTATTAAAAATTTAGAATATACTTATGTATATAAGAAAATTTTAGATGTTTGGATGATGTATTTAAATGAATAATGATAAAATTTTAAAACTTATTTTACACAAGATTACTGCCATTTTTATAGTTACTCATTTCTTTGTTAAATCTATAGCAATAATAAAATAGCAGTTAAGCATAGAAAATACATTTACTCAACATGAACACTACCAAGAAAAGTAATATTTGCTTGCATATGCTTGTCTTAGCTTTAAATGCTTGATAATCATTTTTATTAGAACATAAATACTTTTTATAGATGTTTACGTTTTCAAATGAAAATAAATATTTTGGTGGATTTTCAATAATAAGGACATATTAATTGTATATTTGGCGTAAACAATAAACTATTTTGAAGCCACATCACCAAAGAACTCGGAAATAAGACTATTTTAAATTCTTAAATAATGTAGTGGTAAAATGCAAGAAAATAAAAAACAATTGAATAAATACATTTATCAAATTAAGTAAAGAATTGTTAAGATAAAAATTTATAAGCTCATATAAAAATACCCTGTTGTTTCTAATTATAGTTTAAAGAATTTAAATCAATTTATGGTTTAAGAGTCCAATCTTAAATTGATTCGGGCACAATCTGTTTCTATTTTGAACTTGATTTTATTTCAGCGTTGATATATCAAAGTTTCTGGTTTTTTACTAATATATTACTTACATTCCTTTATAATTTGGTTTCAACAGCAGCACGCAAAATTTGATACCTTTTAACTAGAAAAGCCATTGAAAATAGTTAAAACTTTTCAAACTGATGTTAACTTGCATATCTCAGAAACTATAAATAAATTTAAACCAGTAGATAAACCCATTTCTTGAGGAAAAACATATCTAAATGTCTTGAATAGGGAGTTTAAAGTAAGGATACGTTCATAAATGCTTTAATTTTTGGTGATGTCAATGATCTGTCTGCTTTACAACGAACGGAAAGAGGGGGATGTGGTGCAATAGCTTTCGGGGGCATGGTCCCCTGAACACCCGAGGGCAGAAGTCTGATTTCTAGCTCATATGAAGATTAAACATACTTATCAAAATCGCTTGCACAGTCCCTTTTTATAGGGGTAGACATTCTCACACCTCACATATAGAACACAGATGAACAAACATGCCCTGACAGGAACTTGGACCCGGGATTCCCAGGTCACGAGGAAGGCGCGCTTCCTCTAAACCAGGACGTAAGCTTTATTTTTCTTATTAATTATCGTTTTGGGTAGATGCGATATCTATTACTCTAAAAGAAAATCAGGAACATAAAGCTAAGCCCCTCAAAATAAAGCATTGATTTATTTTTAAGGAATTATGAATTTTAATTTGTATTTATTTAAAATATATAAAACATTTATATTTACTTAAATTTGTACTTTAAAAATTATTGAAATGCATGAAGGATTAGTAAATATTTGTTTGGTCTTGTGTTTAGAGAAAATCCATTTTCAGTCAATTTGAGGAGTTATTCAACTTCATTGGAGTCTTATTTGCTTTGAAAAACCAATCAAGTGGATTTATATGCACTTATGAAATCTTAGAGGCTTAGCTTGTGTTGACTCAGTGCCTAAGAAACTTATTTAAGACATCAACCTTTATTAAACACGTTCATTGCATTCATTCAAACTGGTTTCGAAAATAAGATCTCAACTCTTTGCCTTTACGTCTTATCTTAACATTTTTTCCATTTATTTTCAAAATTCCCCTCCCCCCGGGTTCCACCATAATAAAACTAATAGTAAGATTTTCAAATTTTATACTTTCGGTAAATTTACGTTACGCCGTTCATTTGAACGACGTAACGTAACCCGTCTTCTTAGACCAAAATACTAAGCGTTTACCAAATTAGGAAGTCAGCAACAATCAAATCTAATTCTAGCAATACGACAATCAACAAAATAGAAATACTTATTCCCTTTCGCCTTTCTGGATGTTATAAATCCTAGTGTTTAACTGACAACTCATGCAGAATATAATAGACATGAAATGGATATATTAGGCAAGTAAGGATCAGAGCTCATATTGCCAAAGATTGGAATTAAGCATGCACCCATAGTCAAAAAAGAGGAATGGCAAGAAATTCGAAAAAAGCCAGTACTTCGTTCTCAACTCACAATATGAAAAAAAAGGTGCGATTTCAAATTTCGGAAATAAATATTTTTCAGTATAACAAAATCATTGTTTTTTCACAGGTTTTAAAAAAAACTTGTACATTATGAATGCGAGTAAAAATGCACTCCGATAAATTATTTAGTAGAGAACTTTCTTGCTGTTTCTAGAATTTACAAGATAATCGCCTCCGCTATCCAAATAATATAGATCATTGGCGCAAACCAAATCAAAGAGAAATATTAACATTACTCTCAATGCCATTAGCATTTAAAAGCACCAACGTTGAAGTAAGTTGAATTTTAGAAGACTCAAGGATTAAACACAGAAATCAATCAGCTTTAAAAAGTTGCATCTCAGTGTGTTTTCGGAATATTCTTTATGGAATAACTTTATACGAATGGAAGTGTGTCTGTCCTGAAGAGAAAGGATATTTTTGATGAAAAACAAGTAATCTCAGAAGTTTGTTATCATAATGGAATTGAATTCAGTGAAAATTTACATGATTATGTTCTTGGAAAAGATTAGGACATAAATAAGGAAATGCTAAAACTTTTCAGAATTTGAATTTTCATCATCGTTAAAAATTCGAAATATTTGTTATTTTTGTCATATAGAGAAAAATATATGTTTCGTTTATTTGAATATTTAAAAGGATTAAACAATTCTTTTAATAAAAAAAAGTGTTGATTTCCAAATTTGGTGACATTGGAAAGGGTAATCAAAGTAAAAGATTAAAACCACCACTCATACCGAAGACATGCAAAATTTAAAAAATGCTTCGTGCAAACTGCTAAACGGTGCATATTTACGAAATTATAAAATCTAAGTACATAATTTCTATTAAATTTCCAATTTGAAAACAATTTTTATAATTGCTTGCTTCAAGTTTTTTCGATCGTTTAGTTTTCATTGTTTTCTCAGAAATCGGTAATTTCTGGCTTTCAAAGATAAGTGGAGCTTCTCCCATATTTAAGGAAGCATCTTCAATGAGCTACGGTTGCATAGAATAAAAGTGAATTTTTTTATTTGAAGTGATAGAAGTAGCTTTTAAATCTACAAAATAG
>JAOUZG010048020.1:0-21974 GCA_026289955.1 Argiope argentata
GGTTTAGTGCCAGGCCCATAGAGCTCTTATCGTTCCCGGCGGCCCCGGCAGGACTTCAAAATTAGGAATAATAGACATTTTAATGTTTTTTTAAATTATAATTATGTTTTAGGATGTTAGTCTGTTTAAAAATTAAATTTCATAAACATTTTTCATATTAAATATCTTATAAAAGGAGTTTTACTAATGAATCTGATATAAGTAGTAATTCTGAATTAAAATTGGGTCTACATAATTTATTGCCTAAACAGGGAAATATAATTTTAGTCAAGTTGCCAATTCAGAAACTTGTGCTATCTTTCAGTTGATCCTGCTTCTATGTATGTGTGATCTTATTGGAAGTCTTAATTAGCTGTGTTTTCTCTCCCCCAATTTAAAATTTCCAGAAAATTTCAGTTTGTAACCATATTTAATGTTAAAAGCCTTAAATAATTTTAATGTTCAAAAGCTGAAACTGAAAATAACTAGTATAACATTGTAGTGTATTTCCAATAACATCCAGTATAGATATTGCTTAAGAATAAATTTAGTTCAGTGATACTGACAATATCTTCATGACATATACAAGAAAAATTAGCTTTAGTCTAGCCTCCACTCCATATGATATGGACATGTTATGCATCAAACATAAAAATATATTTAGAAGTTATCAAAAATAGCTACAAAATCTTTTTATATCATATTTAGAAATATTTAGACTGTTACAGATGTAAAAATGTGATATGTCCATAGACAAAACACAGGTTGTCATTTTTCTCCTCAGAAGATACATTCTGTCTGCAATTCAGTTGTAGTGCAATTTAACGTCCACTCCGCCAGACTCCTTCCCTAAGTGCAGAGATTATTTTTTGATAGTCGGTAACCAAAACTCTTCCTCTTCATTTTCCTTATTATTCAATAAAAGAAGCTGTTTGACATTTAATATGTTCCCGCCATGGTTCTGTTTCCTTCTTTTGAGCTCAAGATTTAAATCGCAGTTTAAAATTGGACTAAAATAAAGAAATGTATCATATAACACAGTTCATGTTATTTGCACATGCACAGTTTGAGGTTTTCATGTTTGTGGAGATAAGCTAAAAGCACAATTATAAAACTTGCCTTTTGATATTATTTTAAATAATTAAATCCTTTCCTAACAAATTCTCTGCTGAGAGTATAAATATCTCCAATATCCGTGAACTATATCTTCATTTCAGATTTCATTTTATACTCTGTATAGATGTGCAAGAAATTGGAATATATGTTGCCTGCATGATATATAAGTATTATATTAAATGTGGCAAATGAATTTCTTAGTAGTAGCAATCAATTTTTTTTATTAAGAAGCTACATTAAATTGTTATTCTTAAATTTTTTTAATTTGTTTTTAGTATTAAAAAATTAATTTTAGTATTTGAACTTCAGGGCAAGACATCCAACCAAAACGTGACTTGAGCAGATTCGTAAAATGGCCTAAATATATTCGTCTGCAGAGGCAGCGAGCTGTTTTGTATCAACGCTTGAAGGTTCCTCCACCAATCAATCAGTTTACTCAAGCACTTGATAGGCAGACAGGTAACATTTTGTTCTTCATGGAATTAATTAACTTTGTTGAAGTAAGAGTTGTCCATTTTGAGAGAGAAAAAATATTTTGTTTTTAGCTACACAGTTATTCAAGCTTTTTGATAAATACAGACCTGAAAGTGCACAAGCCAAAAAGGAAAGGCTGAGGAAAAGAGCTGAACTTAGAGCTCAGGGCAAAGATGATGTGCCCACTAAACGACCACTTGTTGTTCGACAAGGCGTTAACACCATTACAAGTTTAGTAGAACAGAAAAAGGCCTTGCTTGTTGCTATTGCGAATGATGTAGACCCTATTGAGGTAATAAAATAAAATTTGAGTTACTGTAATACTTGGTAAAATAAAATATTCAAATCATTCTCTTTATTAAAAATTATTTATCGAGAATGTTTTTATTGCTTGATATTTATTTTACTTATTATTTTATTAAATGACAATTAAATTAGACAAATTAAGGATCAAATATATTAATTAAAAATGGTATGTGTAATGTTATCTACTGTGTAACAGAGTTGTCATGCCAACTGGACAAATTGGAAATTTATAAATTATCTAAACAAACTAGAAAAGGTGTAGTGGATTCTAAAGTCTTTGTGATATTTCAAATGTTTTACCCCTTCCCCCTGATAGAAAAAATGACCTCTAAAAGATTACAAGAATTATTGGAATCTTGACTTCTAAAAATGAAATGATACTCTTCATGAAGTAATGCATGGATTTACTCTTTATTTTTTCTGTGTAGACAATTCTGGTTTTGATTGGCTAGACAATTTATCTTTTCACGTACGATTCCCGAATTGGTTAATAGGTGTAGTTAAGACTTATCTTACTACATGATAGATTCAAATACTAGTCACTGATTGTAATTGCAGTGTGATTGTTTCATCAGTTATAATTGAGTTTATTAAATGATTTATCATTTGAAAAACTGTATTATTATAAGATTCTTTCCATTCTGTAAATATAAAGCTTCTAATATGCTAATTTGAAAAACATTAAATTATGTTCTTTCCTTACTTTTCAATCTAACTATATTCCGTTATAGCACTAGCACATAAGAGTTACTCATGAATTTCCTTGTTCCTTGAATCTATAGGGAAAATGCATTGGATTTGTGATTTGAATGACATCTGTAATATTAAAATATTCAATTATGCTTTTAGTTTATTCAAAATGTTGTACAAAAGGGAAGTCTGTATTTTTAAATAAGAAATACAATCAACTGGATTTAAATTATACATAAATTTCCGCCTTGTTTATAAGAATTTGATGATTAGAAATATAACAATAAAATTTACATTGTAATTTTCACACTTTCAAAAAAAAACTGAATTCAAAGTTTCAGTAATAATTTAGGTATGTTTTAATTTCAGTTATTTAACGTAAAATTATTGCAGTGAAAGTTTCAAAATTTCTCTGGTAGTAATTTATAAAATCAGTGATATTTTAATATGCCAAATAACAGTTTTTTTTTTTTTTTTTTTTTTTTTTAGCTTGAGGCCCTAGTAGTTAATTTGGTAGTGCACTAATGCAAAATGTGTATCATTTTAAAGAGGGAATAAAATTGTAACCAAGATTCAGATAAGTACAAAGAATGATGGAGAGAGATAATCTTGTGAATGAATTCCCTGGGTGGTTTAAATCAAAAGGTCATTTTTAATAAATGTATTTTAAGGAAGGAAAGGCATTTGAGTTTATTGCAGACCTCGGGTTTGGCTCATGAAAGTTAAAGGTTAAAACAATAGAATTTTGTCCTTTTTCTACTACATAGAGTGAGGGATCAATATATTTTTCCTCTAACTTGTAAATTTTGTATTATATGTATTGGAAGAAAAAAAGATTCCATATGCAAATATAACTGTCTGTTTTATATATTATTTCAGGTAATATTAAATTGCTGCACACTTCTTGCATTTGTCGCTGACAAAATTAAGGAAGTGCATAATTATTCTACTATAACTAGCATATTAATATTGCATGAGTTTTCTAATAAAATAAAAATGGAATATTTATGAATTATATTTTTCTGAGTTTGAATGATAATCCTAGTAATCTATGTTAATATAGATTTATGTCATTAGAAAAGGCTCAGTGAAATAACTGAAGACGATAGCTAAGGAACTGCTGTATTTATGCACAATCATACTAATGCAGAATTTTAATCTTGCAAAGCTTTTTTTATATAAAGCAATTATAGTATATTGCTAAACAAAAATGAAGCTATTGAATTATTCCGAATATTTCTGATATTCTATTACTCCTTTTTTTTATAAGATGTTTAGTTTTTGAATTAAAATTTTCATTTACTTTTAAATTTAATTTTAAAATTCTTTGAAATTTAATAAAGTTTTACCGTCTGTTTTGTATTATGATTGTAATCAAAATTGCTCTTTATTTTTAGTTAGTATTGTTCTTGCCTGCTCTCTGTAGAAAGATGGGTGTTCCATATTGCATTGTAAAAAACAAATCCAGGCTTGGGCGTGTTGTTGGAAGGAAGACATGCACATGTCTTGCTTTGAGTGGTGTGAACCCGTGAGTATTTGCAATAATTTTCTTTTAGAGTATTAAATATTTTCATATTTTTTTTTTTTTCAAAAATGTTACAGAATTAAGAAATTTAGTTAATAGAAAATTGTTTAAAGACTGACTATATCTCAAAATTATGTTAAATTAGTTATTAGCATTAACATAAGTTGATATCTAGTAAATTCCTTATATTATGATGCTTCTTAACTTCTAAAATACACTTAATTTCTGGTGCTTTCAGCATCTCTTATTTCATTAGAAGGTTGCTATTCTGTTGAGGTTATTTCCGGTTTTAACTTAATGGTAAGTTCTCAATGGTACATTGTTGAGACTCAAAAGGTAGTTGTGATTTCTTCTCTAATTCTGGCTCTGTTCTGCTAACCCATGGTCTAGTTACTGTTCATCCCTGCTCTTAGCAGAGAATCATGTTAGTAAATGCCCCTTAGGCTTGCTTAAGCCCTTCATAGTCCCATTCAACAACTTGAGTTGCCAAAATTCTATTGAGATATGAGGGTCTTTTCATGCAGATATTCAAGACTACTGGCCAACCTTACATGCAATTTCAGTGTTTCCTTATCCTCAGGCATCAAAAAGATGCTCTTTAAAGCATTTTGTTGCTTTTTGACATTTTATTGTGCTTTCTATGCAAGATCTTCTCTAAGTGAGGTTCGACTGTGTAGAGGGTTAAGATGCCACTAGAAAAATGGAGTAAATTGGGATTTAAAAAAAAAAACTAGGATAAAGTAGGGAAACTTTTAAAAAATGTGGATAATATAGTTAATTTTAAGTGTTTTAGTTTTCTTTCTCTCAAAAGAAGGATAATCTCTTTAGATTGCATGAATAAAAAAATCAGTCACAGTTTCCAAAAATGAAATACTATTCTCAATTGTGTAATTCTAATATATAGTAGTAAGCTATAAAAGAATACTAAAAAAGTTTTTCTTCCTGATTCTTTGCTCATAACAATACATGTGATTAGTGAAATTCTTTTAGCATATTTTAAAATTAGAAAAAGTAGAACCTTGTTCCTTTAGAAATAAAAAATGCATGTGAGTGTTTAATGATTTTAAATTGTTTGATGACTTGCCAAAGTGCACAAGTATAAATGCTTCCTATTTATTGAAGAAAAAAATTATAAATGTCTTAAGAAACAGTGTTAATTTGTTTATACAAAATCATATTGTGTATTTAAAACACATAATATTATGCAAATTATTTCACTATTATATTGAATCAATAATAAATGTCTTAACCTTTAATGCGCATAAGTTTAAATTTTCCGAATTTTTAAAAAGGATCTAATTAATTTGTGTCTATAGGGTCTATGGAGAACAAAAATACCTTTAAAAAATGTATAAGTGATTATACCCCACTGTGAGTGGTGGTTTCGGAGTGAAACCACCGCACACTTATGACATTTTTTTTTCTGATAAATAATGAAACTTTTGAATTGGTTTTGAAACACAATTATTCATTTATAGAAATACAAAAAAAAATATCTATGAAAATTATATATACAATCTTACGACACGAAAAAAAATTATAAAATATAAAGTTAAAATTTTTAAATTAACCTTTTAAAAACTTAGAAAATTATATTATTTTAGCGAATAGTTTTAACATAACCAGAAAATAACTGCTAGCTAATACAAAAAGAATGCATCTGAGCTAGAATTTCAGCCTCCCTATTCCTATAAACAAAGTTATAATTGAAGTAATCAATATAAACAAATTCTTCACTTACAAAACACATGGCTAAACCCCAATAAATTATTCCCCTCTTGATTTACTGAGACGGAGAGGCAAAGGAAAGGAGAAACATCTATTTCTTTAAGTGGTTGTTGAAAGAGAGCAACCACCTTGCTCACATGCTCTAGATGCACGGCAGTATTTCTTTTGAAACCACCTAAGAAAAAGTCAAATTTGATTAACTTTTCTTTCGCTATTTGATTTGAAAAAAAATTTCTGTTAGATGCCTACATACAACATACTAATAGGCACATTTAATTTTTTGTTGTTGTGTGTTTGATGAAAAAAATTGAATAGAAAATATGCAAAAACAGCATCATAAACGATGCATGCATTTTTCTGAAGGTAAGAATTAAATCAAGTAACGTGCTGACATCTACAGGCTATAATTAATGATGAAATAATCTTTTGCAACCTTTGGTTTCATTCTGGAGCCACTGCACGGTTTCGCAGTGAAACCACTGCGCATTAAAGGGTTAGATAATTTCGAGGCATGTTTTAATTAAACGTATTCCTTGCATGTATCTATTCCTCGATAATTAGTGAATACATTACATATGTATCATATCTGTAAAAAGTGCTGAAGGTTAACCAGTGTTGAAGGTGTATGTCTTATGGAATGAAAAGGTTATGCTTTCTGTTTGTAAGGCTACAATATCTCCAATTTCTTTTTGATGGTTGAATAAGTCATGCTTGTGCCATTGTTGGTAATTGTAATAAGGTTATATAAGGAATATTTATTTTTTTAATAGACCATCTAAATTTATTTATTTTGTCAAAAAAATTGGTGTTTTTTATTTTTGTAAACTTTATGCATCTAGCGAAATTCGTGTAATTTGTATTGTTAATTGCAGTAACATGAAGGGATAAATTGATTCAAAGAAATGTTTCGGTTTAATAGAAAATGAAGTATCTGCAATTTTAAACTGGCTGGTACTACTGAATGATAGTAGAGTAGTTGTTTGTAGAGGATTAGGCTATGTGCTTTTGATTTTTTCTTTTGAAAATGTAAATGTTACTACTGTGTTTTAGTATTAAACGGTAGAATTGTCTGATTCCGCTCTGTAATTTCTCGTTTGACTTATCAGCTCACAATTTTTTATACTGACATTGTTTTTTCCAATACTTGTATTATAATTTTACACCAAAATTGTGTATTTCTGATGAATTTTGAATCCTTGAAAACTGATTTGTAGTTTTGTTTGGAAAATCGGAACTAAATTTTAAAGAAATTGGATAATTTTATTTATACATAAATACTTTAAAAAGTGCTATTCTGGAAGCCACATTAATTATGGCAAATACTTGATTAATTACTAGCTTACATTGGAAATTTGCTGTTTTAACTCTATATAACTTGAAATGAAACACAAAAGCTATTCTAAAGGCTGTTTAATATTCTATCATCTATCATGATTTTATTTTTAATATCTATAAAAATATTTTTTGTTGCAGTGAAGACAGAAATAATTTAAACAAGTTGATTGAATCCGTGAAGACCAACTTTAATGAAAGAGCTGAAGAGGTAAGGAATGAGACCATTTCAATTTTAAGAGGACTCCATCCTCACCAGTCTTCAGAATTAGAACTCTTATCATTCATTGCTTGAGTTTTAAATGTATTAAATCAAATTTTGTAGTTATTTAATTATGTATCAACATTTTTATACTTAATTGTCTTAAGTGGTTTTTAAATTTTAATTTTGAAACCATGTTTCAGTAGGCAGATAAGAATACCTATTGTTTTATTTGCAATAAAATTTTTTTAAAGATAACTCTATTCTGACCTTTTTGCTATATATAGACTTAAGCTGTACTTTTAACTTCATTTTCCCTCTTATATTCTTATATTGAATACATATAAAATTGCACTGTATGATCACTTGGGGAAAATCTAATGCTATTGGTTTCTTACTGTTATAAATATTTTGAAATAATAAAAGTAATTTCATAATTCATTTATTTCAGAGTGCTTATGGATTCCCTCCTCTTTGGGGGGCAGCCACTCCCCTGATAAATATTTTCCTTTAAAATTACTGCAATTTGAATCATTTTAACTATCGATACACCATAAAATCTTTTGTTACTAAATTTCAAGTATGGAAAATCTAATGCTTAAATGGTTAATTTTTTTTTGATTTGGAGATATGAATGCTTATTTAATTTATTTATTCAATTAAAATATGCTCACTGTTCATTAAATTATTTCTCCTGTAGATACGAAGACACTGGGGTGGTGGCATCTTGGGTGCCAAATCCGCAGCACGTATCAACAAGATTGAAAAGGCTAGAGCGAAGGAACAAGCCCAGAAAGTGGGTTAAGGAGGTTGTCAAATGTGAAATAAAAAATGAACTTTTCCACATCTTGTTGTAGAGTATTAATTATTTCTGTTCTATTTACTCCGTGAAGAACAAACGATCACAATCGTAATGAATAGTGTCACGGTAAGCGTATTAATGTAGGAATCATCTTTAAACCCTTAAGAAGAGAAAAATTCTTAATTTTCTTACTAAATAAAAAAATATTTTTTCTAATCCATTAGTGAAAAGCATACTAATTCAACACGTGTTGAGAAATTTTTTAAGGACCTTTGCATTCTTTTGACAATGAGCTTTATTGTAAATTGATATACTAGAATTGTTATTCTGAAAGGACAGTATGAATATGCTGTGTTAATTCTGTTACAGTGCAAATAACATTTGATTTTTAGTGTGTTAGATGGTAACTTTTGATTATCAGAAAGTAAGAATAAGGCAAGATATATAGTCAATACAGACATGGAAGTTTCTCTAAAAACACAAGGCTATATATGACACTAAACTGTGTTTCAATTTGTTTTGGAGTTATCTATTGAATGATCAGTGAAAGGGTTTTAGCATTTATATATATATATATATAAAATATAATATGCACTGTCCCTAATAAAAGTATATCAGAATTAATAAGCTGGATAATGATATTAAAAGCAAGAATTGGTGAATAAAAATGAATTGTAACCACTTGTTTGCTTTAACCAGAAAATTATAATTTTGAAAATATATATTAACGTACTTTTATATTTAATTAATAATAAAAGGTTTATAATTTCCAAACAACTTTTAGTTTTTTTTCTTTCAATTTTAAAGATTTTCTTCATTAATACACGGTATTAAGCCATTGAAGTTGGATATTAGAAACTTACTTAGAAAGCATTTCTCAAGTTTTTAATTTGATGCTTAGTAAATAGTTTTGAGCATATTTCTGCACAAGAATTTTAATACTGTGTTTAATGTTGAAGAATAATTTATTAAACTGCAAATCAAAAAATTGTTTGGTGAATCACATTTTGCAGCTGTTAAAATTGTGAAAATATAAGCAGTATATTTATTATTTTCAAAAGAAGGAAAAATTGAGTAAAAAAATGAATCGAATGTAGAATTCCTTCTATATCTCTTAGAAAGACTAGACATTTCTGTGCAAATTTTTATTTGGAAGGCGTAGCATTAAACAAAGGATAGTGTAAAATTCATCCTCTCCCGTTATGAAATTAACTTGAAAAAAAGTGGTTCATTATTTTATAAATAAGCTTGTATTGCATGTAGTATAATCAGAAATGTGAAATATTTCAACATTTAAAAAGATGAATTGTATTTTGACGTTAGAAGATTATTAGTCATGTTGGGCGGTGTGTTCGAGTAATCAGGTCATTATCCTGTTTACAATAAATATCTCATTTGGTGGCATAAATGCAATTAGGAATATAGAGATTGCATTTCGTATTTCCATTAATGATAATAAATGTATGCTTTTCATTATATTTCTTATGCATCCATAAACAGAAAGGTAATATTAAATCAAGCTTAAACCAGAATTGTTAAACATTTTATTTTTTATTACTATGTTTAAATATTTGTTTCATCCATTAATACTGGATTATTTCAAGATCTATTTTAATTATATATATGCAATATACCACTAGCTCATTTTATTGTTAAATAAATAATGAAAGCAATCTATCACTACCTGTTTTAAATTGAAAATTTCTTTAACTCTTTGAATGCTGTTTGACATGTTGCTTGCCAATGGAAACTTGAAACAAAAAATTTGTATTAAAAATTTGAATGCATGTCATATACTTTTTAGAATTTTAAAAAATGATACTGTTAAAATTTATTTGAGATTATTTTAACTCTGAATAAGTTAAATGTGCTTATAAAATTTTGCCCGTTAAATCAATACCTCCTGAAGTACCTTTTTAGGAGGTGTTGGTCAAATGCCCAGTATTGCTACATCTGTGCAAAATAAAATTTCCCTCCCGAGTTCATTGCTTTTATTACTGAGATTTAGCTGATACCCGCCCGCTTCGCTGAGCATTCTATTAATTTGAATGTGAACCTGGACTTCTTATGTTAGCAAAATGGATATTTAATGTCGGGAAATGTGTCAGTCAGTGAATCTGTCATACACAAATTTCCATAGCACCCATGAGGCACTCTGTAATGGGATGTGTCCCCGTTATTTAACGTGATGGGAGCCCCAGTAGGCTAACACCACAAAAATTGCCAACTTAAAACTAATGATATATTATGATTTTTTTTAAAAAATTACTAAATCAAATTTTTTAATGAATTATAATCATTGATTTTTAATATATATCAATTTTTATAAATAACATTTTTATTTTAAAAATTGATAATTGTAATGAAAATTCATTACAATTTATTTCTTATAATGATAACATTTTATTTTCTTGAAATTTATAATAGCCGTTAAATGTATATAAAGCTCTACACAAATATAAAATTCTCAAAATTTCTGGTTGTAAAACGATGAAAGCCTCAGATGAACTTAAAACACGTCACATAAAATTGACGATGAGAAAAAGTCATTTTGCAAATCTACGCCAGCTACTCTGCCTTTGAGCTTTATTGATAATCTTAATTGCTTTTATTACTGAGATCTTGGCCTTTACACAATTTTGGAGGGTTAAAGTTGCGCAACATTATTGGTGTACCAATTTTCAGAAAAAGGATATTAAGTGTGTGTAGAAACTCCACAGGAAGGAGAACAGTGTCTTCTACTTCTATTACTGTATCCACAGATTCATACTTCATCTCTTCAGTTGTTAGATTTTCTAGCAGAAAGGCATTAATTCTATCAGGTGATTCGTCTGTTTGGAGTCAGTATTGCTCTTTCTTACATCCTCGACAAAGTGTCGATTGCGTTACGTTGAATATTTGGGTTTATCCTATCATTCAAAGTTTTTAAATTACCCACAATATCACAGAGGTTTTCCGGAATATTGATCTTTCCTTCTTCTTTGGACCGCTACCGATATCCATCAATGATTCCGAAAATTCCTTTGCTCTCAGGTGATTTTGAAGAGAGACTTTCACAATCACTTATAAGGACATAAAATTGGAAGATTTTTCAAACTGGCTTTAATTTCATCTGCGCTCGTCCTTCGCGGCGACAATGAGAGGGGGGGAGGCAATTGTCCCTCCGTTAGCAAGAGGTTTAGAATTCCGTCGGTAAAAATCTTTATTGATTTGGAACGTAGGTGGGGGGTGAGTTTGGTATTAACAAATATAATATTTAAAATCCATCTTAGAATTACTGTTTTATAAAGAATCGAAGTATCCGAGGAATGATTTAAGTAGACAGAATGACAACGTTCGACAAATTGCCGACAAGAACTGATGAATACAGTTTTCGAAAATTCTCTGAGAGTCGATTAAGCAAAGTAGGTCGACTGAATGTCGCACATAAAAGGGAACTGTCATGTATTCAACCTATAGTTAGCCCTATATTCGGCATAGTAACCGACGAGCTGAAAAACGCCACATTTTACCGAATATTTTTTGGCGGTCGACTAAGAAATTGAATCGGTGGTTGTTAAAATAAGAAGCAAACAGAGATTCTCGTATATTTAGCCCATAATTTTCATCACAGTTGGCAGAAAAGCCAACGAGACGAAAAAGTGAATAAAATACCGTATTTGAAAAAAGAAAAATTTCCCCCTTTCTTTGACTTAAGAAATCAATGCAATGGACTCCGGTGGCATTTACGTTGCATATAGCAATAAAAGCGATAAGATGGCAGGTAAATAAATTTATAATTTGCCGACTCTTTTTGATTGGTCAAATGAAACACATATGCTACAGATGTTGGCGGAGTTTATATATATATATATATACACTCATCTACACAATGCGCTAAATTAGTCGATCTAAGTATTCACTTAACTTGTTCATGAATTAGCGCCTCGGTTTATTTAGATTTTACATTCTATATTATAAATGCAAAATGGAGTACAATTTTTCTTTTGCCAATTACACTGCATTAAAAATTGTATTGTTCCAAATACTTCTGAATGTTTAATGCTCTTTGGATAAAGTGTCTTAGAATAAAAAAAGTTGTTCATATAATATTCATTAACAATATTGTTACGTTTTTTGCGTAGCGGGTTCGGATTAAATGGACTTTACTTAAGGACAGCACAAACAAATTTATTTACAACTATTTTATTACAGCTTGATATAGTAAAACTTCAGATAAACACAAACCAACAGTCACTTACAGCGTAAATGCGTCTTACGCACAATAAAAACAGATTGCAAAACAGCTATCGTATACCACAGTAGGCAATAAGCCACAGCGAGATCAATTATACTACGTTAACAGCACTAGATGGTAGGGTTGACGGGGTACCTAGCCTCGGCAGGGGCTTAACCCCAGTAATAACGTTAACAGCATACGGCTACCTGTCCGTTATAAAGCCGACCGAGTGCGCGCCCCAAAGCTCGCAATGCAACGGGGCGCTTCATGTATTATTCAGAGGCTACCAGACTATTCCTTTCGCCAAACCAACCCGGCTGGCGCGCAGCTCCTCGTCAAACGTTGCCAAATTTCATTGAATAAACCAAATCTTCTTTCAAATCCTTCAATTCAGCAGATCCTTAAATGGCAAAGTAAAAAATTAAGATTTTAATTCATTAAGGGTTATAAAATATTTTAACAATTCAATTTTTTCGATACTATGAAATCAAACCAGTTTTAATTAGGGATGACGAATATTTTAGAAACGGTTATTACGTAACGAATATCAAAAAATCACAAATGTCAGTGATCAATACTTTTCAAAAATGGGTGTGATTCAAATCACTGGCACGTTCTTATTGGTTGATATTTCGATTTCAGATCTTGGATTACGATAGAAAGTAACAATCGATACTAACTCTCCAATGGACGCTCTCGAAGCAGATTTCAGTCATGCATTGGGAAATTAAATAGTTGAAATAGAGCAAATATTTTGCTTTCATTGTTGTAACATTTTCAAAACGCATGCTGACATATTTGCAAAATGAAAACCGCTTTTTTGTGAACACGTCCAATGGTGATGCAAGTAATTCTAGCACTTCCATATTCAAAGAAATATCTTCTTGAGATGATATAATGTGGCAAATATCAATTACATCACTCACAGATGATGCTATTCGACTCACTGGTGGTAAATAATCTATGCAGTCTGGTAAAGCATAATTACTTGAAGATGATTGCAAAATTAAATTATGCATACTTATCTCTTTTACCAATGATGAATCTACGGTATATTTCTGTTTAAGACTCAATGCACGTTTTCTAGCTTTGCTGCCAAAACTTTCAGTAACCGCATCTAGTCCTTCAGTGTAAGTTTTCGGAATTGGTTGAATCTTACTATTTAACATCTGCAATTTCGCTTTCATTCGAAATACAACACAATCATATAATTTCATTTTTCCAGATCTCTTATCCCGCACACCAACAAAATTGCGGAGAGACGAGACATTACAATTTCCTACATAAGTTAATCGTCCATTAGTAGCAACAAGATTTCTGCTAACTTCACATTCTATTTTCTGCTCAGATGTACCTTTCTTGAAACATTGAAAGTGCAGTTCGCATGGAGTATCTGTTTTCATTTCACCATTTGAAAAATGTGTAATAAACAGAGGAACACGTTTTTCTCTCTTATTGTATATTTTTAATTTACAGCTATCACTTTTCCCGTCTTCTTCTAATTTAGGCAACATTATTCTATAATGGTTTTTTTAAAATCTCTAAAAGAAAAGATTAAACATGAGAATAAAATTAAAATCTGCTTTCTTTAAAAAAAAGAAAGAAAAGAAACAAAATAAAAGGAATGAAGGTGTGTACAGCGTAGAGATATGTCGTTCACGAACGATCAAGTCCATACATACGAACGGGTCATCTGAGTGAACGAACTGAATCGGGTCGCCATTTTCTGGATTTGTCTTTCATTCGCGAACGACAGTACGGACGCTCCTTTTTCAGTTCACTAACTGTGTGGACTTGGTTATTCCATTTCGCGAACAACTGTGTGGAACTTGCTAATTTTAATTTCATGTAGGGATGACAAATATTTTAGAAACGGTTATTACGTAACCAATATCAAAAAATCACAAATGTCAGCGATCAACACTTTTCAAAAAATGGGTGTGATTAAAATCACTGGCACATTCTCATTGGTTGTTATTTCGATTTCAGGTCTTGGATCACGATAGAAAGTAACAATCGATACTATTTGTCCAATGGACGCTCTCGAAGCAGATTTCAGTCATGAATAGGGAAAGTCCCTTACCCACTGATGCTCTTTCTTGGAACAGACCTCCCACAAATAGTTGTGGCTGGCGGTGGGACCTTTGATCACACGCAGAGAGGTTCCTGTTTCATAAAGAGTCAACTCTCCCCATCGCTCGAAGCTATACGCAGCTGGTCTCATTTTACGAAAACTAGATTTCTTCAGCATGTATTTTCAAAGAAAAATATTAATTTGGGTCTTTAAACAAGTTTCTGACGATATTCAATGCTTGAAAAAAACTTCAAATGGATTTATATTCATTCTTAACTGGATATAAATACCCTAATTACTAAATTTCCTAGATTGAAAAGATTTGATATTAGGATAATAAAATTTTCTGTTTCTTTTTATCATGAGAATTCCGCAGCTCTGAAGGATTTTCCAGTTTTTAAAGATAGAATTCTGGCTTATTATAAAGCTGTTTTAAAAATAAAAGAAATATTTAAAATTAATTGCCAATGATAAATTTCTCTTCATTGATTTATAAAAACATTTTGGGAAAGAATAAGCACAAAAATTCATGCAAATTTAAATACTTTTTTAAATTTTATAACAGAGAATGTAAAGGCTTTCATCACTTACAATATATCAATAAATTTGTTTAGATATCATCAATATTATGGCTGGCAATATGATAAAGAAAAAAAAATGCTTCGTTTGTTAAAATTTCTTGGATTTCAGAATTCATCGAGAAATAATTTATAATGTTCCCATTTAAGATATTCTTTTACTCTTTTTGCTTTAATTGATTTTCTTTAAAATACTTTTTATTGGAATGAGCTTAAATAAATTAATAATTAAAATAATATTTCTTCTGCCTTTTTTTTTTCTTTCTTCTTCAAGATGTTTTAAGTGTATATAAAAGAGAATTGATATCATTAGAATCAAAAATTTAATCTCATGAATTTTCAAAAACGCCATTTCAAGAAAATATCTGTAACGTATACTGAGTCTTATTCAATCTAAACTTAAGACCTTTTAACCCCTTGACATACGAATTTGTTTTACTTAAATTGTTATTTTAATTAGATGACGCATACTATCTTAAATATATATAGTTATCTTCATTCATATAATAATATAACGAGCATTTGAGATGTTGAAGCCTTTCTAGGAGATTATTTTCATTTTTAAATGCTTAATCCTGTTCACTTAGTTGCAGGCTTAAAACTGAAATAATTCGACGCGCGTGTTAGACATGTCAATGTTTACGAAGGGGTTAAAAAATCGTATGGAAATTTCTGAACGTAAAAGATGATAAATTGCTGAATGCAACCTGCCTTTCGATTATAAGTCATGCATACTCTATATTCTATTGTCTAGATATTATTTTTAGTAAAGTTATATTTTATGTTTTCAGATAAAGTTTTAATAAAAGAAATGGATAAAAACTATTTTTTTAAAACCATAAATTTCCTTAATTGTAAAATATAGATTATCAAAACTAAAATACCTTCAAATTGACATTCTTATACATTCAAATAAATTCTGCATTTTTAAGAAATCCCTATTGTAACATTTTTAGCCGTGTTTCACAGAAAGCGTTTGAAAAAATCGGTATTGCGTAGGAAGGATATAGATAAATGCGTGTTTGTGTCTCTCAAAAAATATATACTTTTAGGAATTAAAAAGTAATATTTTGAGCAAATGGAATGGCTTGAAATGTTAAATTCTAAACTTATAGCCGATAAAAATATCTTAAAAATATTTTATAATGAAAATAAAATTTATAATGTAATGATTTAAAATGAGCCAATTTCTACCGATTAAAAAAAAGCTGTATACCTTAACATAATTACTGAGCCAAATATCAAATTTGCTGAATATTCTTTAACGATAATTGCTTTTCTAAATCAGAGAGAAGGGGGGAATTCGCTTGAAGTCTACTAATATCTTCTCAACTCGAAATTAATAATAATTGACATTACTACTCTAAAAAAAGGAAGGTAATCGATTTTGTTGGGTCACAAGTAATAACTATTTCATTCTGAGAGTTTGTTATTGATTAAGAGCATATATAAAAAATTAAGAGATTTAGCGCAAAAATTGCAAAGCTTTCTCAAGTATTAAACAAACATATATATACATCAATCAAAATTACTAATTTAAATACGTCATGCCTTTTGTTTTGGCACTCATGTATGTATGTGTAATTCTTAGCTGTCTTATGAGTACAAACATTTCCACACTAAATTATTATTCGCAAAAGAAATTGTTTTGAAGAAAGACTGAAATTAATTTTCAAATTAAATACACTTCATTTTTGGAGAACTGATGCCTTCTTAAATAATATAGACGAAAATATTTAAAAATTTAAATCAATTTTCTTTAAAACATGTCAGTTTTTTCTATAAGAATTAAGATTTAAAATGTGAAGGCATTAGAAAAGTATTATTTAAAATGAAAATTCATTCAGATACTTTTCCATTTGTTTTTCAAAGTGTGTTAAATATGAAACAAAGCAATGTTCAAAATTCCTATTATTTAAAATTGGTGCGTGGGTAAAAGGTTTACTGGAAATTAGTAAATGTTTTGTGCCTGGGAGGTCCGTCTATCATTCGCCCTCTTCGTGGGTTCACATCGCATTTTACCTCCTTTTAGGACTCCATTTCCGGGAAAAACTATCTGAAGAAAAAGATCAATATCTTTCTTTTAAATAGGCAATTACCGAACACTTGCGGAGAATTGAATAGGTTTTTTCTCTATGACTCTTTCTGATATTTCCAGTTTTATTTTGTTTTCGGCTTATTGCATCTTTAACCCTCTCGATGCCAGCCGGGCGTTTTGGAAATTTACCCCCAAACCTCCAAGTCAGTCGGTTTGGGGCGTTTGTTTGCGTTTTAGGGGAGATGGCTTTTAAAAGCGGCTGATGTGGTACGCACTGCAGGAGATTCGTTTTATCACTGGCTAGCGCGGCTTTTTCACAGATGATTCCCCTGTGACTTAAGGCGGTAGAGGTGGGGAGGGACTCACAAAATAAGTTGTTTGCACAATGTTGTGTTTTGAAAGGGCTTTAAGTTTCTATTTCAACGTGTTGCTATCTCAAAATTCGTAAGATTTTATGGCTACTTATAAAGAAGTTTTCCACAGAGATGTTCTCTGTTAACGATGAATGATATGTAAGCATTCCGAAACGTAATTTTTTTCCTTCGGATAAACATTATAAGCTCGTTTTAAATATTAATACTACTATAAAGGTATAAAGAAAAACTATTGCATTTACTTTGTGACCTATTTACATAGTAACTTTCTCAGAAAACGAGTAGAGACTCTTGTTACTGTGGAGGACAATCGTTTTATATTTCTAGCTACTAAATCTATCATGAAACGGTCGTCAGAAGTTTAAATGCCGGGGACAAACGACATCTTTCAAACAGCATTATCCCCCCCCCCAAAAAAAATAATTAGATTTTACTTTCCCCGTCCTTAGAGTGAGATAAGCTTTAAAAATGGTGCGTTCCTTGCCCGAATATTATTCTTCAAATTTTTCTTCAGTTGTGAATTTCTACTCTTTATTATACAAATTGTGAATCGTTTTTTTATCAGAGTAATTTTTTATTAAAACAATTTTACCTTTTTAAATTAAAACAATTTTACCTGCTACTGAAGTGACAGTTATCTGTTAAACGAAGATGATGGTTGCCCAAAAAATAATGTTTTAGCTGTTTTGATGTTTTACATTTTCTTGAATTTCATTTATTTTTCTTGCTTCATTGTAAAATGAAGTTTTAAAACTATCACATCTATTTCCTGCTTTATTTTGATGTAACAAAAAATTAAGCAGTAACATATGTCATTTTATCTACTATTGACAAACGATTGTTTTAATGACATTTTAAGTTTTATGAAAAATAAGGAATTTTTTTTGTAGATATTTGTTCTAACATTTATTTCAATGATTGAAATGTGATTTATTAAAATTTGTGCGTGATACACTCATGCGTAAATTTATGGAAACTTAATATGGAACGTTTATTCTAAAATTTCATTTTATTTCATTGTAATTAGATCTTGTCTTAACAATAAATTAAATAACATTTTAAAATCCGAAATTATGCTTGAAAAATTTATCATGACGGTTTATACCAAAAGAAGTAATATTTATGACAAACTAAAGCAAAATGCTCAGACTAGAAACTGAAGGAATGTGTTTGCGATATATATTTCACTGAGTAATTTTTTCCCCTAAATTTATTGAGCAATTCTTAATATCAGTATTAAATAATGTTTAAAAAATGTTATTTGATTTATCGAATTGCTTTTATAGATAAGATAGAAATATTTTTAAATATATATTTATCTCACACTCCTTTTCGATTATTTAATCAGAAACAAGAATGTATACGCTTTCGGAAACAAAACATGAAAACATTTTAAAAAATTTAATTGAAGGTAAAGACTTTTTGTATTACGATTCAAAATTCAAAATAATATTTTATATTCAAATATTCAATGAGAGTAACAATATATATTAAATAAAGTTGATACTGACAGCAAAAAGTAAAAGAATTCTCAACTGAATGTTAAAAGAACAAATTTTAGAAGTATCTTTCAAAAGGCGCTTGTTTTCACATTTTTTTTAAATTCAAGGTATGCTTTCATTTTAATATTAAATAAAGATTTAAAACATTATCTCGTCTGTCACTAAGTTGAATTGACATCTGTACCATGTAAAAAATATTCTAATTGCATTCATTTATACAATATACACGTCGCATACTATTATAATGTAAAAGAAATTGCCTTCTAATATCTATATTATTATTTAGTTTTGACAATACAATATTGTATTAATATTTTAAAAGTATATCGGGGAAAATTAAAAAAAATTATGTTTTTGAAATTGGCATTAATGCCAGTTTTTATTTCAATGGTTTGAAATCTAATATAAATTTTCTAAAAACTATTTTTGAAATTATATTGTAAAAAAAAATTGTCAAATATTTGGCGATGAAAAAAATACCCCATAAAGTCGATGAACGAAACGTTTCACGCTAAAAAGCATCAACACATTAGAACACTTCGACCGGTTGAAAATGCAACTCCTTCTCGGAAAACCACAAAGCAATAACTCAAAGGGGAACTGTGACAGATTTATTACTTCGGACCCCAGGAAGTAACTGCCCCTCAGCTTGGAAGAGCCAATGTCTTCCAGAGACACCCGAGAAAGTCTGGATGTTAAAGGGAGTGCTTTTTGAAAAGGGCTTGGGGGTTAAAGAATTAAAAGCTGTAGTTTTAAATAAAAAAAATTGTTATGAGACTAATTTTATTTTATTATTTACTAAATTGATAATTTTTAAGAATCTCTTTTTTGA
This sequence comes from Argiope argentata, assembly GCA_026289955.1. Taxonomy (NCBI): domain Eukaryota; kingdom Metazoa; phylum Arthropoda; class Arachnida; order Araneae; family Araneidae; genus Argiope; species Argiope argentata. The sequence continues at coordinate 19,772 of JAOUZG010048020.1, forward strand.
ACCGCTGGTGAATATATTTGATTCATTAATCTTCATTGTATTATTGTAAATTTTAATTCAAAATGTTCTCAAAACATAATTTATCTGACTTAATGTGAAAAAAATAAATGAAGTTAAAATACGAAGTCGCTGGAGACTATGCGATTTTATGCAAAAAAGAAAGCTCATAAAATATTCTGAAAATCGTTTCAAATGACATTTGGATGGGCACTAGGGATTTTTTAACTGATTTAAAATTTTATTCCAGGCAATGATATTGATTATTAAACTTGTCTCTTATTGTATAATTCCATTTGTTATAATTTGAATTTTAATACCGTTCTACATCTTATAAGTCTTACTTAGTTATTATTTTATTGTAAAATCAAATTATTTTCTTCTTTATTTTTATGAACACAAAAGAATATATGTATTCCCTTATGACAATGCATTAGGAAATTTAACCCATAGAAAAATTGTAAAAATGTTAAACGTACAAGCCCTTCTACGGTAAACTTGCAGAATAGTGTAGTATAATAAGACTATTAATAAAAAAACTTTTTAATAAAAAACTTTTAAAACCTCATTTTTCTGGGGGTCACGAGAAGCAAACTTAGTATTCACAATATTTTACTATGAAGAAATGTGATATTTTAATGGCAAAGTAAAAAATTAAGATTTTAATTCATTAAGGGTTATAAAATATTTTAACAATACTATTTTTTCGATACTAGGAAATCAAACCAGTTTTAGTAATTCTTAAAAATGCACATACACAAGTAGGACAAGAAATAAATTCCTTCCCCCCAAAAAATTATGCAAATATATACATTTTTTGTTTTGTTTCAGGAAATAAATAATTCTCCCTAATTTTGAGAAATAATTTTACCATTATATGAAGTAAAAAATATATTAATAAGTTAAAAAAAAATTTCAAAAAGTTCAAAAGATCGGACACGTTTAATTTATAACAGCTAGAACCTCATCAAAGTAAAAATTACAAATATATTTTTTAAGCAAGTTTTATGCAGTGTTATGCATAACAATTGAAAAACGATTTCCAATTCCTACAAAAAATTACTACGTTTTGAAATTATAAGGTAATTTTAAAGAAAAGAAGAAAAAAAAAAAAAAAAAAGATATATTCTGACAAAGCGAAAATACGACGCGATAAGCAACAGTGACGCTGTTTCCAGGTGGCTGGAATTAATTTTTATCTATTGTCCAGAAGGGGAAAACAATATCTTTACCAAATTTGTCACACTTAAAAGTTGTTAACAATGTAGCAAATATTAAACAATGCAGGAAATGGAGAAATTTAATTATAAAAGAATCTTCTTTCAGAGCAATGGATTAATATATTACGTCATCCATTCTTTAAAATTATATTTAAAGCATGCATTTTAGAAAAAAAAATTTAAATATTTTTTTTCAGAATTCAAAAACCCGATAAAAATGAATATAAATATAAAATGAATGATAAAATGAATATGGTTATGCTTTGAATAATCCATCCATCCAATGATTATTTCTAATTCTATACAATAAAGGAATGATTTCTTTTACAACGATCTTTGAAATCACATCCATAAAGCTATGCATTTTGTATAAGAAATATTTACACAAAAGCTTTTTTCCCCCAAAATATGTGAAACAAAAATGAATATAAGATCTCTTTATTGTATAATGCGTAAAAAATAACCAACCAAATATTTTAATACACAATTAATCATTATCTTGTTAATGCACCATGAAACCTCATGATAAACACTAAATACTTCGTTGTCAAAAACAGTAAAAAATAAAATAGAATTATCAAAAACTGCAATTTGAAATTTAAGTAAAATAAATCGCAATATTGTGTTGATATCTCAGTAATGATAATTTTACTTTGAAATACTGAAAAATGTATTAAATAATAATAATAAAATGTATTCATAAGTCTTAAAAATTAATACACAATAGTTTTATTTTTTAATGAACGGGCCAAGAAGACAATGAAGGAGTCAGTCGATTTCAATTTATTCACGATATTAATGTAAAAACTTTAAGTTGGCTATAAGCAAATGTGTTGTGTAAGAGAAATAAAAAGAGTAGCTGATTCCTTTCAACCTAAAATCGCAAATTGTTACAACTCCCCGTATTGACACTATGCTATCTGAAAACGGCCTGAGCCGGGGCCTCCGAGAAGAGCGTTATCTCTCCTATGGGCCTGGAACAGCAG
>JAOUZG010048025.1:0-11373 GCA_026289955.1 Argiope argentata
ATATAGCATTTTTAAAACAGCTTAAAAAGTATAAAATATTTTCTCTTAGCTCTATACAGTTTTAAAAACCTATAGGGATTGTCATGAAATTTTGTGATTTAAAATTTCTAAATGTTTTTTAAGTTTTTAATTTAAAAACATTTAAATTATTGTTTCAAACAGATTCTTCCAAATAATAACAAACGTTAGCGCTTTGCTAAAAATCTCCCGTGTTCGAATCAAATGTGGGTCAACAATTCCAATAGTTAATTATAGTTCTGACTATCTTTCCCATAGTTAGTGAGTTTAGTAATACCTCCAAGTAAGCAAAAAATATTCAACATTATTTAAATATAATTAGAGTTAAAACTCAAAATCACCAAACATAGAAATCAGTTTTAAAAGGAAGGGGAAATGGAACAAAATAATCTTTGACTTCTTTAAATAATGATCAGTTTTGCTCAAGTAGTTTATTCAGCCATGCTCAAAGAGTTAAGACCAGAAAGAATAGCAATTAATTTATCGACAAGTAAGAAATGGTATCATTTTTCTTAGAAAAGTTACTAGAAAAATATTAAAAACTGTTCAAATTATACATTTTGTTCGAAAATGAATGAAGGCCTTAAAAAGCCAAAATTTTAAATTAGCTCTTTGAAATTTCAAAATAACCTTGTCGTAACCTAAATTGTCATTATGAAATTTTGAAATAACCTTATAATGCAATTATGAAATTTCAAAATAATACCATGATGCAATTATGAAAATTCAAAATAAACTCATAATGCAATCACGAAATTTTAAAATAACTCTAATTTTAATTTCTAATTAACAAAAATAACTAAAATTTTAAAATTATTTTAAAATAACTTTAAAATAACAATTTGTAAATTGTGACAGAATCCCTTCTGATTCTCATTCTCATCATTTCTTCTATTCTTCTATTTCTCATCATTTATTTTTGGGCATCAGTCGTAGGAATAACTTACCCTTATAATCTCTCTGGGAAGTTAATCAGACCAAGATTATCTTAGTGATAGATCTAATGATCGGGTTTGCCAAAGTATTGTGTCGTCATGGGCAAATACAAGCTGGACTGCAATTGTAAATTAAGGCTAGCCTTTTTGCAGTTAGGAATAACTACAGCTATTCATTGATAGATAATATAGAGATCCTTTTTATTATCCGTTGTATTTCGATCAACATCTTTAACATAAAAGTGAATAGTTCTATAAATAACCAAAATAGCTGTTTAGACTATAAGGATTAAAACTTACCCATTTAGTTTTTGCTGAAAAGTATTCGCAAAAAATTTTCCTTGAAGTCCACTTGTATTATGTAATATAATCTTTATGAAAATTTTATGAAATAAGCAAGGACAAAAACAATTGATATAAAAAATAACTTTAAAGAACTCACCTTTAAATTTGTTTTATTTAAAGAATTAATCTTTTTTTTCACAAAAAAACATCTTTATTGATATCCTGCAATCCTTTTACATAATTTTAAAAAATTAAACTATAAATGATATTTAATGAAAAAAATTGCGTGTTGCCTCGTCTTCGTTATATTGTAGTATTTTATATTTCTTTAGTATTAACATCTTTCTTTTCAGCTTTTTTTTCGAATTTAATTAGTTTCTTCTTGTTTTAAATTTTAAAAAATATTCTAGTTCACTCATTTCTTTAATGGATTTACTAAAAGTGCATAGTAGTTGGAAGTCGATTCCTACAAAGAAATTGAACTTGAACAAGTGCATTTAATTATAACTGTAAAGCTGTTGAAATATTTGTCATTTAAGCTTACGCGCTTAATCCTAACGACAAACGTTTACAATAATGATATTCAGAGTAAGGTAACAGACTATATACATCATAATAAACCAGGGGTATTGGTTTCTCCTAAACTTTCTTGCGTGTTCTCCAGTAAAAACTCAATTTCTTGTCTTCCGAATTAAAGTGTAAAGCTAGAGTAAAACCACTAATTACTTTCATGGTGTTGGTGAAAGACTATTACAACATATAGAACTGTGGGAGGAATTCGGAATTTTTAATATTTCAAGAAAATATATATTTCAGACGATTTTTTTTGTCTGCCAAAGTTTTGTCCAAAATTGGAGCTTGGAATCACAAGATAACACATGGTTATCGTTGTTTCTAATACCCGTGACCAGCCGAGCTAGATCAGGTCCATGAACTCATTCACATTCACTCTGAGAAAGTCCAATACCAAAATAGGATCAGGAACCACGTCCGGTCTGGTAAGCGCCAGACCACAGAGAAAGATATCCAGAGGTCTCACTTCGAAGTTTGGTAAACGATTGCAGCGCCACCGCTGTTGGCGTTGTGATACAGGAACTAAACGAAAGCCGCGAATTTTCCAAACGAAACCGAAACTCAGCGCCATTTTGAGTGTTTTGCCTGTTGACGTTGGAATTTGAACGATTATTTTTTAGCATTTGAAATTATTAATTAGCTTAGATTTATCTTGTTTTGTGAATTTTCTCTTTTTTACATGTTTAAATTCTTCTTTTTTTCCTCCTTTGTGTACTGTGTCTTTTATTTTTTTAGAATGGATGCTAACTCCGAACCTTGTGTGACTCCGGATATATCATTGGGAAAATTCTCCTTGGGCCAAATGAAATGTTGTCTTTGTTGTAGAAGTCGGAATGAAGCACCTGGATTAATATTATTCAAGTTTCCTTCGGATGAGAGCAGGTATGCTTAATTGTGTTGAAATTAAATATGAAAATAAATAGTAATAAATTTAAATTAACTGATTTATAGAACATGCGGAATTTCCATTTCTATTAGTGAACAACTGTCCTATTTTGTAAATTTAATCATATAAAATAATACTTTTAGTTATCTTTTATTTTTAATTTTTTTATTAATATATTTTAATGGACTTAATGCTTTATATATAATGGAGTGGTAGGATGTTCCCTATATTTTATTGCAATTTTGCTTGTGTAATGAAGCTCTGAATCTGAATGTTTACTATTTTTCTCTGCGCATATATCAATATTGTAATAGATAATAATATTTTCTAGATATAGTAAATGGTTTTCAACTTTGAAGTGGAATGTTACACCAGAGAATTTGCAGTATGTCTTGAGGAATGCTAGATTATGTGACAATCATTTTTCTGAATCTTGTTTCACCAGTTCTTTAAAGCGTAGATTATCAAAATTTGCTTGTCCTCATATTGAAGAAGATTTGCCTTCTGCTTTTGACAATATTTTTTCTTCACATTCAAATGAGGCTCACAGTCCATCTCCTGCAGTTACTGACCCTACTCAATCATGTACTACAAATCCAGTATCTCCAACAGCAACATCATTTATCACAAGTGAGCACCAGCAAGTCACCCCAAAAACAAGGAAAATTAAAAGTTTACTATCAAATGTTTCGAAACTAAAAAAAAGACTGTATGGAGTGCACTCCTCTTCTAATTTATTGGCTCAGTTGAAAGCAAAATTATCTAACAAACCACATTTGTATGAGTTCATAACATCTCAAATACGAATGCAGCGTAGAGCTGGCAAAGGGAGGCGTTGGTCAGCAAAAGAGAAAGCATTTGCTCTTCAAATTTATCTGCATAGTCCAAGTACCTACAAAATTCTTCGGAAATATTTTGTCTTCCCAAGCAAAGCTACTTTGTACAGGTAAATAGTTTTTTTTAAATCAGTAATCTATATGTTAATTATTTGTGTGTGTGTGTGTGTGAATTCAGCAATTCCAGCTGTGTAATGAACATTATTTAAAATTGCAAAAAATTACTACTGACACGAATTGTAAAATTCTATTGATTTTTTAGTTAAATTTAATGCAATTATTACTCATTTAATGTTAGTTATTATTCAGTTTTTAGAAGATTATTATATTTGAAACTTATATGTATTTGAATTTAACTGAATAAATCTTATTGAGTGTTTCATGCTTTAAAGTGTTAAAACATTTCTTTGATTAAAATTTCACTGTCCATAGTTAATATAAAGTTATTCATGTTGCAGTATCATAGTTAAGATGAGTCATAATGCTTTTTTACTAACATAATGTAAACTATTTCAGATATACTTATAATGTTGCCAGAACTTCAGGTTTTTGTCCCAATTTGATAAATTGTTTAAAAAAGCAATCGAGTCATCTGAATGAAGAAGATAGGTTGTGCCTTCTTTTAATAGATGAAATGGCAATTAAACAAGGATTGACATATGCAGCAGATTTAGATTCAGTAGATGGTTTTATTAGTGAAAGGAATTATTTTCAAGAAAAGCCACCCTATGCTACTCAAGCTCTCGTTTTTATGGCACGTGGCATTGTGAAAAACTGGAAGCAAGTATAATAAAAAATTTTCATTTCTATTTAGTATATTTTGTTTGAAAATGCACATAAGTATCTTACTATTTAAATAATACAAGCTTAAAAGAATAACATTAAACCAAACTGTACAAATCATAAATGTTACTGTTAATAAATAATAAACTTCTTTCAAAAATAAATTTATTTACATTATAGGTATTAGGTTATTTTTTCACTTCCCCTTCTGTGGATTTTCCTTTGGAGAAAATAGTGCGAAAAGCAATTGAAACATTGCAGACATGTGAATTGGAAGTAGTGTGTATAATAAGTGATCAAGGTTGGGAATTACTAGTTTATTCTTTTTGTTTCTATAATTTATTTATGATCTAACTACTATTTTAACTTCTTTTTACAAATGTCTATTGCTATATATGAAGAATATTTTTTTAGTACTTCTTATATAGCTTCCTTTTTTGAGTTATTTTTCTGCTGTGTTAGAATTGTATTTTTACTTACAAATTCCAGGTCCAAACAATAAAAAGTTATTCAAGGATTTGAAAATTACTAAAGATGAACCCTTCTTTTGGCACAATAGCAGAAAAGTTTTTGCTATGTATGATCCTCCTCACCTCTTGAAATCAGTGCGAAACAACCTAAAGAACCATGGGGTATACTTTATAGATACTGTAGCTGGAATTGAGCCTCGAACATGCTATGCATCATGGAAACATATAGAAAAATTATATGAGTTGGATTCAAAAAGTGTAAGTAAAATAGTAATTTTAATATTTCTTTGTAAAGTGATAAAAAATTAGATTGGGGACATCTACTCTTATAGTAATTGTGCTATTATCTCTTTTTTTAGAAATTTTCTGCCTGTAGGAAGCTTACAAAAAAACATATTGAAGTATGTGGACTCAGGAAAATGAATGTAAAACTGGCAGCTCAGGTATAGATTATCATAATATAATATTTTTCTCATATTATTAATTCTAGCATTTCTGTTCTAAAAATGTACAACATTTACATAAGCATTTATGGATGAACTGGCCATACTTTTATTATATTCTGTAAAATTTACAAAATGTCTGATAAATGTTTTTTTCTTTATATTCAGTTTTATTTTTAAGCAAAAAAGATTAACTGATATGCTTAATAGATAGTAAATTCAAAGTCACCTTTTAGATTAATTTCTGTTTCTTTGATTCACATTCACTAGGAAGTTCAATTTTTATTCAATTGCTAGATTATTCCTAATAGTGTGTAATTTATCAATATTTTTAATTAATAAGATACAAGTTGCCTGAATGTTTTTCTATAATGTTTGTTTTATTTCTGTAGGTACTAAGTCACTCTGTAGCAGCTGCTTTAAATTTACATGTGGCAGCTAATAATGTAGAGAGTAAAGGGATTGAAACAGCAGAATTCATTTGGAAGATTGATAAGTTATTCGACTCAGTTAATTCAAGAACATTATATCATGAAAAAAAAAGAATTATGCTCATTAACTAAGAACAGTTTTCATATTAAATTCTGGGAAGAAATGATAAAATAGATAGCAACATGGCATTTCAGATCAAGAAAAAGCAATAGGAAGATTGTTGTACCTTGTAAAAACGGTTGGATTTTAACTCTAAATGCTTTCATTGGAATTTCTGAATATTTACTCACTAAAGTCAAATTTCTCCTTACAAATCGATTTAATCAAGATCCGTTAGAAAATACATTTTCTTCTGTGAGACGACGTGGAGGCTTCCGAGAAAATCCAGATGCTTATGAATTCAGACATACCATTCACAAAGTAATAATTACTAATTTTTTAAAGCAGTCAACAAACAAAAACTGTGAGGATGATGATGCTTCTACTTTGATCGATTTTACTTCTTTAAACAAAAAGGAATTGTATGAGTTGATAAATGAAAATTCTGAGAACTTGGATGAAGGAAAGAAACAAGATGACATGGATAACTTGAACATAGATACTTTAAACATAATTGAAGAAAATGTTTTATCATATATATCAGGTTTTTTAGCAAAAAAATTTTTGTCTTCTCATGGATGTATGGAATGCAAAAAATTACTTGTAAATGATGATAAAAATTTAGATAATCACACAATTTTTTTGTATTTTAAAGAATATGACATGTGTAAATCAGGATTAAAATGGCCGACTGAATATTTATTACAATATTTTTCTAAATTGCATGAATGTTTTTATGGAAATTTTAGCCTTTTTTACCAAAGAGATGGCATAAGTCAGAAATTCAAAACTGTTTTAAACCAAGTTAATTTAGAATTTTTTGATAATCACATAGAACACAAATATGAAGCACATAGTTTTTTTATTTCTTCTTTTATACGGATGATGATTAAACATAATATCAAAAAAATGAATGATGAAATGACAATCTACTATTCTCGAAAAAAATTAAAAAAGGTTTTACATGTATAGTAAACATTAAAAAAGATTTTTTTTGAAAATTAATTAGCAATAATTATGCCAGTAATAATTTTCAGTCTGCCACTATTTTTAATTAACTAGATGAATGATGTTAACAATGTTACTCAAACCGATTGATATCTTTTATCTTTTGATTTTATCATAGTTATTGTATTGGAACCTTTTTGTCATATGTTTTAAATTTATAAAACTTATCGATCTTTATTTTTAATTGAAATTTGTGGATTGTGTTAAGTTATTTTGTTCTTTAATAAAGTAAGAAGACATTATTTAAATTGTTTGTTATTTATTTCATGATCATTCTGTAATGCTAAATATATGTATTTAATTTTGTTCGAATTTGTAAAAAAAAAGTTATGAATTTAACTTTTACTCTTAAAATAACGTTGGTTAAATGAAATAAGAGTAGCCAAAGCTTATAAATGAGAGTAATTCAAGTTTTAAAGCCAGAATAAAATTGATTTGAAGTGGTCTAAGTTGGAATAAAATATTTAAAAACTCATTAATGGCATTTTAAAATCTACTGGCATATATTATAATTAAAAGAAAGAGAAAATTTACAATCAATAATATAAAATTTAATGTAATATGAAATTCATCAAAGTGTAAAATTTCAAATTTGTTCTTTAAGTAGTCAAAAGTAAGAATTTACCTTACAAATGAACAAAAAAAATCATTTCCAATGGAAGAGAATTTTTTAAATAATTTTATGGAGTTTCATTGAAAAGAAAAAATGTAATCTAATTAATCTTAAGTATGGAGATAATACATATGAATTTCACTACTATACAACAAACAGGGATGATTTTTTTTATATAATGGAAAGAATAAATAAAAAAATGATTTCAGATAACAATTTGTTTGGGAATATTATTCCAGTACTGCAATTTGACCGAGAAAAGTCAATATAATGAAAGTAGCTGCGTTGTTGACATCCTTATCATGACGTCACGAAGTAAGATGACGTCATTTCACCGCGAACCAAAGCCAACAGCGGTGGCGCTACTGTCTATGTGAATGCCCATGTTAAAAAAGTTGCCATTAGTGCCTATGAGAGTGAGACCTCTGGATCATATCCTACTCTGTGCGCCAGACAAGATAAAATGTAGCCAAGAGAGGCCCGTGCAGAAGAACATTTAGTGCAGAGTTTGAACTGTTTAGCACTTTCGACAAATGTCATTGATAATAACTAATAGCTAACCACTAAGGAAGTCATTGATAATAACTAACCACTAAGTAAACGGGTAAGAGCAGTTTGATTTCGTCTTCTACAGTCCTGAAAAGGGAACCACCAGGGAGCTTCCTTTTGATAACATGGGTGCACTGGCGAGACCATCCAAATGACCTTAATAGTAGCCTTGGATAACATATGGAATTTCATTCCGAATTCATTTATCAATCTGTTAGTCACCCACTCATTAATAACTACTCACTGTTAGTCTCATGCATGTTATCACATATGAGACCTACAGGCAGACGGAGTTAGTAAGGTTTGAAACTCAGAAATTCATCAAAATGTAGTGTTCGTATTCTTTTTTTGTTGGGCCAAAATTTTGCACAAAATCTAAATTTGGAATTATAAGATGGTATTTCATTCATTTAATTTATTCTTTTTATGAGTCTGTTAGTCTCATGTGTGACTCACAAGCATGAGACCAATAGACCGATTCAACGATGACTCAGTAAGGAATGAAACTTGAAGATTATTCAAAATCTGGTGAGTTTGTATTGTTTACCGTTAGCAATGCTTTCTATTCGTATATAAGAAAGTAAAAATGAAACATTGTGATTATATCGTTTAAGGTTATCAGGGACCTTTAAAATGACTTATTGCAAATTTCATCTTAGCAATTTGAAATTTTATAATCATTAAGAGTAACACTATAGAAGAAGACACACAAAATTTTAAAGCATTATATTAGTTTATTTATGAGTAAGGAGATTAATATAATATAATATGAGCGATAAATAAAGTTAAGGGAAAATATTCTAGGCCCTCCAAATTTGTTCGAAAGTCCTCCAATTTCTTTTTTTACTTACTCTAAACCTTCTGAAACAAAAGTTGGGATTAAACTTGAAATCTGAGTAGGAAATATCAAAATGAACCAATATAATAACTTAAAAATACAGATTTTTTTAAGTTTAAATAGTTTTCAGTTATTACATTGGTTAATTTTGATATTTCGTACTCAAACTTCAAGATTAATTCCAACTTTTGTTTCTTGAAGGCTAGAGTAAATAATAATAAAAATTCGAGCACTTTCGAACAAAATTAGAGCGCCCGGAACATTTTTAATTAACGTAACTTATCGCTAATATTATATTATATTAACTCCTAACTCATAAATAAATCAATATAATGCTTTAAAATTTTGTGTGTCGTCTCCTATTGTGTTATTCTTAATGCATGTAAAATTTCAAATTGCTAAGTTGAAAATTGCAAAAAGTCATTTTAAAGGTCCCTGGAATGCACTTTTTTTTATAAATGAAGAATAATCATTTTTGTTTTACACCTATTTAATACACACACAAACTTTTAATTAGCCTTTTTTTTTAATTTTTAGTGAAAATGTAACTGTATATATAATATTATTGTAAGCCACATTTTTTTACAAAAATTAAACAGAAATGAGGAATATTCTAGTAATTCCTTTTAGTTTAATAAGCTTAAATAAAGTTTATCAAATGTATCTTTTGTTTAAGTATTTGAGATTCATTTCAGTTAATTTTTAGTCTCTTATGTGGGTTCACAGTTTGTAAGCATGTTTTTTTTTTAAATTCTTAATGCAAATTCCACTTAAAATATAATATTATTGAAAGCCTTATTTTGACATAAAAGCAGACATGAGGCATATTCGAATAATCCAAAAAAATTATTTAATAGGCTTATAAGGAGTTTATCAAATTTATCTATTATTTACGTATCTCTGATACATTTCGATTAACTTTGAGTCCATTATATAAGTTTAAATTTAGTTTAGAAAACCCAGAAATTATTTAACGAAACTCATAAAATTCATTTACATTTTACTCCTTGGAAACAGAAACTATCCAATGAAGAAAAGTACTTTTCAAGGCACTTAACTCTAATTTACAGCTCAAAATATTTATTTTATAGCAAATTTTGACTTGGCTGTAAATAACAGTATGGGCCAAGGACAACAAAAGCAATTACTGAAGCGAAATAACAGCCAAAACTCTTATCCAAATGGTGGGCTTAAGCGGAACAATAATGATTTTCCCTTAAAGGGATCCCGAGATGAAAATAATAATTCACACAAAGAATGTGCCCTAAGGAACAACTCTTCTTCAAAAGAAAAGGACTTCTAAAAGTTCTATAAATATATATTAAACTCGAATGTTTAATTAAACTTTTGATTCCGAGAATCTAATTAGCAAAGGTCTTGAGTTATGTGTTATCCAATCAGCTTCCTATTTCTCGCTTCGGATTTTCATGATTACGTGTGGATCGAAAGAATTGAATCGTGTTCTGATCATTGATTTTTTTTATTCGCTGAAAATCGAGCTTTGCTTTCAGGAAGTTTCGAACATTTTCCGCGAAAAGGACAATTGCATTAACTGCAAGAGGGAATGAATAGAACATCGACAAGTTTGGCTTTCATTTAATTCAAAGTTGGAATTCGATCGAAGAGGGTGGAAAAGTTTTATTTGGATTCTAAATTCAGAACTTTAATTTTATCCATCAGTTCCATCTATATCTTTCGTTTTAATTTTATTTGTACTTGTTCGTTTTAGTAATGAAAATGTGATTGGTTTTGCTAAATATAGTGTAAATACAAATGCTACTATTGGAATTTGCACGTGTTAATTTAATTAAACTAAGATTTATAATTAGAACAAGTGCAAGATTGATTTCTTTGTATTATGTTTTTTTGACAGTAAAAGCATTATTATTTATTTTTTCACAGTTGAAAAAAAATGAAGATACTTTAGTTTCTAAAATCAATACCATTGAGAAATTAGAGTTTTATTTAAATTAGAAATACTTTAAAGTATTAATCAGATAATTTAACCGAGATAATATAAATTTAAACTGCCAATTAATTATTTTTTAGCACAAAGGAGAATATTCATTTTTTTTGTGAGTAATTATCTGGTTATTTTAAAAAAATAAGTAATATTATTAGATCAAATTTCACGTGAAGCAGTTATAAAGGTGGAAAAAGTCATAGAATACCGAATGATAACATCAATGAATCATTCAGTTTTCAAACCATGTTCACTGACATTTAGAAATCCAGCTAAGTAATCTAAGAGCTGAATTTTGGATTCACAAAAGAAAATTTTTGCCTTTACAAATCATGTAAGTTTTAATATTATATCTATTAGAATGATATCATCACTTATTGCACATAAGCATGTAAAACACAATCTTTATAAAGTTGTATGTCCATATATGTGTTTTAGCAGTGCCCATATATATATGGACACATATGTCCCTGTATGTGTTTTTTTGTGGTTTCAAGTGCGTTTATTTGTAATTTATATGAAAATACTTTTATATTGAACAATTCTTATAATCAGTCATTTAAGAAATTTTCAACCCTCCGTTTCTAATTAATCTCCGATCTAATGATTTCAGTTAAAAAATTTCCACATGTTTGCGGGTAT
>JAOUZG010048027.1:0-10742 GCA_026289955.1 Argiope argentata
GCACATGCGCAAAACGCCGCCGTATTTTTAGCATTGGGCTTTTAGACCAGGATTTGACTGCACTAAAAAGTAAAATTTTATTTTTGTTTTAAGATTTTAAGACCACACCGATTCGTAAGCGATTTGTGGCATGGTCGGCAGAGCGACTGGGCGAATCCAGCTTTTTGGTGGTCGTCGGTTCGAGTCTCTAAACCGCTAATTAGGTCTAAATTTTTTTTCTTTTTTTTCTTCATTTTTGAACTTTATTTTAAAGAAAAAAGCTATATTGACTGTGAAATATTCCTTTAAAATATATTTCAAAACTTAAGATTTTCTTTAAAAATACATAGATTCCATTGCAATTTTTTGTGTCAAGTTCATGCACATGCGCAAAACGCCGCCGTATTCTTAGCATTGTGCTTTCAGACCAGGATTTGACTGCACTAAAAAATAAATTTTTATTTTTGTTTGAAGATTCTATGACCCCACCGGTTCGTCAGCAATTTGTGGCATGGTCGACATTGTGGCTGGGCGAATCTAGACTTTTGATGGTCGTCGGTTCGAGTCTCTAAACCGCTAATTTGTCCTAAATAATTTTTTTTCTTTCTTTTTGAACATTATTGTAAAGAAAAAAGCTATATTGAGTGTGAAATATTCCTTTAAAATATATTTCAAAACTTAAGAATTTCTTTTAAAATACATAGAATTCTTTGGAATTTTTTGTGTCAAGTTCATGCACATGCTCAAAACGCCGCCGTATTCTTAGCATTGTGCTTTTAGACCTGGATTTGACTGCACTAAAAAGTAAAATTTTATTTTTGTTTTAAGATTCTATGACCCCACCGGTTCGTAAGCGATTTGTGGCATGGTCGACAGAGTGACTGGGCGAATCTAGCCTTTTGATGGTCGTCAGTTCGAGTCTCTAAACCGCTAATTTGTCCTAAATATTTTTTTCTTTCTTTTTGAACAGTATTTTAAAGAAAAAAGCTATATTGAGTGTGAAATATTCCTTTAAAATATATTTCAAAACTTAAAAATTTCTTTGAAAATACATAGAATTCTTTGCAATTTTTTGTGTCAATTTCTTGCACATGCTCAAAAAGCCGCCGTATTCTTATCATTGTGCTTTTAGACCAGGATTTCACTACTTTAAAAAGTAAAATTTTATGGTCGTTTTAATGCTTGGTATCTCTTCAAGCGCGATAAAATCTTGCCAAAAATTTCAAAAACTTACCAAAAGTCTTTGATGTTTATAAAATATGGAAATAAAAAGTTTTCAGAGTTTCACTTTAAAATTGTCAGTGCAATATTTAGGTAAAATTATATTCAAATATCCTGCCCTTGCCATCAGACTTTATTATGAAGCCTTTTTTTTACCACATTTTACACTAATTTTAGATATTTCGCTTTGAGACAGATTTTGGCGATATAATGTTAACACAATTTTTAATGCTTGGCGTAAAACCGTACTCTATTTTAAAATCTTACCATTTACATCTTTTTTTTTTCGTTTTGAATTTTATAATTTTATTTAATTTATTCTTTCTAAAGGGAAAGACCTGAGTAAACGATTAATTGCCTTTAACAAATTTTAATACTTGAATTAAACCTTTAATTACAACAGCTTTGTTGATACATATCACATTCTTTTCACATTCCAATACAAGTTAGTTAAGTTAAAAATAAATGCCAGTTTTACGACCTGGCTTGATTCCTTGGGGTGCTATTATGGCGAATAGATTCAGAAGTGAGTAAATTATAGATCTAGCTTTTCTCTAAACTTATTTTAACTTTTATTCGTATAGCTCTCTTTCACGAAGAAAGATTTTAAGTTTTCCTATTTTTTACCAATTTCGAGATTTAAATTATTCTTCACCATGATCAGTATTCAGTAGGTTAGGATGTATGCATATACGATTTCTTTATACAGTTAGAATTCTTAATGACAAATAAATTGCTTTGAACAAACGAATAGAAATCGCTAAAATTAAAACAACCGAATAACTAATGCCACAGAGAAAATTGACACAATTTTAGTAATATTCTTGAAATCGTATTCTTTTTCAAATCTACATCTACTTTTTAATCTTTTAAAACATAAGAAGCTCGCGCTGTCCATGATTTTAAACTCTCAAAATGTATCTCCACAATTCCTTAAACAAAGAAACCGTAAAGATATATTTTGCACATTTCATGGTGAAGAAATTGAATAGATCTTTCAATATTTAAAACTAATGCATGTAAATATTCTTACCCCTTTTAGACAGGCTACGAAAAAGATGTATGTCGAATCATAGGCGGTATATGAAATTTAAAAAAGAGTTAATTTACTACTCTTTTGTAAAATAATAAATCTTTTTATAACAGATTAACTTAAAGAAACAGAGGAAATGAAATGATAAAACGATACTGCTGTTATAGTAATAATGCACATTCAAATAATCTGAAAAAGCATAAAGGAGTTGCAATGAATTCTCCTTTCTCTAAAAACAAAAATATCATTCTTAGCGACAAAATACGTTTTAAATCTAATTTTCTTCCTTTTTTTGAAATATGGAGATATCTCATATTTCAGAAGGTATAAAAGGTTTTAAAAATAAAATTTGCCAAACTATCCAACTAAATTCTTGTTGTTTTATTCGTTGTTTTGATACTGACCTCTGAAAGCGCGTGGAATGTAAAGCATATACTTCTATTGGCGAAAAGCTACCTTTGGGCAACAATATCGTTTTTGGCGAAAACGGTCGGCGAGATAATCTCAAAGCCTCTTTTATTCCCGATAAGAATGAAATCAGTGCTCTGGTTCTCGAAATATCTCCAAAAAACCTTGTTAATTGCTTCCAATTAGTCACATATATCCTCAATGTTTCGACAAAATAGTTGTAACAAACGATTTAAGGTTAGGAAAAAAACATAAATACATTTACCATATAAGGCAAAAGGAAAATTATTCTAACTTCAGGCTTTAATGTCGTGTTTAAAATTAAAAAAAAAAGGTTTTATTTTATTTAAAACAAGAATTCCTTAAAATATTCATGAGCAATCTGCAATTTATTGTGGCCGACAAACGCGTAAAATCTATAAAAAACAGTAAGCAAACATCTCGTTTTAGAATTCTAAGTAGATCTATCTTTGTTATCTCTTCTTCATATACATGAGTGCTGATCCCTGTTCCCTTTCGAATGTCTTTCAGGCGCGGCTACCGACGCTTGCGGGAGCAGGCCGAGGAGGAGGGAGTGTACGTCCAGCCGTCGTTCGCGGACTTCGAGGGCAACCAGCACAGGTTCCGGGTGGTGAGTAATTACTTAACACTTGCTCATGATTTCAGAATGCTGCTATCTGCTCATACTTATGTTTTTGTCACGTTGTTCTCTATTCGAAAAGGAAAAAGATTCTCAAAATAAAACTTTAATAATTCATGATTTAAGGTCAAACGAGCCATAAATTCATTTTTAATATAAAAACACTAATAAAAATTTCTTTTTTCATTATGTAGTGTTTAGAGTTACATTTACTTAAATCGTGTTAAAATAAATGTCATTACGTATAGAATTCAAAACAATTGTTTAATGACGTGGAAAATAAAATTTCGTAATTGGAAATGTTTCTGAATCAAAGTACATGAAAGTAGCATAAAAAAGTAAAAACCGAAAATTAAACAAGTACCACAAGGGTAAACATGGAATGCATCACACAAAAACAGCAAAAACCGTCGCTAATTTAATCAAAAGAGTATTATGGTACAAAACAGTGAACCAGATCATATTAAAAACATTAATAAGATATTACACGATTTGGAAATAAGTCATAAAAATTATTCTAAAGTTCTTTGCCACCTATATTTATATAAAAAAAAACTTCTATTAAAAATCAAGAAGTTTTCTGAGAAATTGTAACTCTGTTGAGTTGAACTGTCGCATAAGTAATGCAGGGATCTGAATTCGAAGTACCTGAAATAGCTCTAAACGCAAGATTTTTGTTTAATAGTTTAAAATACAATTTTATTTATGACTAGGAAGATATTTGGTGTTGACTGTTCTTTTTAGTATTGAAATAATTGAAAATACTGAAATTTGAACAGTGATGTAGAAAAATGGTTTTATTTAAGGTTTTTAATAGAAGCAGGATCATCTTTTAAACGATTATGAAAAATAAAATACCTGCAACGATGTTATTGCGCAAAGAAAAATCTTTTTACAAACATTTTAATTTTGGAAAAGGCACGTGAATTTTTTGATGAATGAAATTTTTGGATTCCTATTTAAGAATAAATAAACTTTAAAAATGTCAATAAAACTAAATTCAAAATCATACATTATAGAAAGATTGTATGACAATGAAATAGGCGAGAGTAAGAGGATGTTTTTAAAGCTTCATATTAGTGATAAAATTAATTTCCAGAGATAATATTTTCAAAAACTTTGACTGAAAAAATTCCCTTGATATCTTTATAAATTTTCATGCATATTTCTGCTTATTTTTGATTTCTGAATCATTAATTACTTTCTAAAAAGCAAAAAATTGGCACATCGCACTCAAAATCATAGTTCAAAGAAATGTTGCTAGTGGCACTTGCCATGAACAAGCTTTGCCGAGGCATCAATGAGTTTTAAGCCGAAACGAGCGTCTCTTGTTTTGAAGTAGCGCAAACTAAAGTTTAGAATACAAATTAGCTACAAACTCCTCACAATCGCTTGCACAGCACCGTTTTACAGAGGGGGGGGGAGTACATTCCAGCATCTTACAGATAGAACATAGAAGAGCAAACATGTCCGAACAAGGACTCGAACCTGGGAAGCCCATCTCTCTGGGATGATGCCCTACCCTTATGCCAGGACCCTGGCGTTTCAAAGAAAGCCGTCATAAATATCAAGAGTAAGAAATCGCAATAAAAAATGCAGAATTTCGTTCTACTAAAACTATTATAATATTTTGGAGCTTTTAATGGGTTTAGTCGAAGTCCAAAAGGGGAGCGGAATATTCTAGAATGTATGGATCATTATGCATTTTGCGCAATCACATACAAAGCATTCACAGTTCCAGTTTTTTGGAAGACCCATACTTGGTTTAAAAAAATATAATGATGCTAACCAGTTAGAATTTTCTCTATATAGAACAGAGAAAGGCAACAATCATTGTACGTTTTTCGAAAATATCAATTGAAAAAACAGTTAAACTCTTTAATTTCAGCCTTAAAACGCATGTAATGGCCTAACTTTGATTTTTAAAAAAGCACTCAATTCAATAATAAAATTATATGGCAATGAAATAAGTTTAAGTTCCAATGATTCCATTAAAATTTACGTTATAACATTTCTTAACATGTTTTCTTTTCGAGTCTCTTTTGCAGATTCCTCTGGACCACTTTTCAGATGTCAACTCATTGATCTATAAAATTTCACATAAAGTTTGTCTCTATTTTAGTGATATTATTATTAAAATTTATACTATATTTCCTAATAGCAATTCTGCCGGTAAGTTTTTTTTAAATATTAAATGTCTCTCGGTTAAAACTCAGAAATAATTTCCAGAAATCATTCATTAAGTGTTATTTCTATGAACGACAATGTTTATATTTTGACACAAAATTCATATGTATCAAGGGATTATGATGTTGAATTGGCTTTGGGATGCAAAAGATTAAACGAAAAACTTCCTGCAGATGTTTACGATATCTTAACTGTCTGTGCGATTTGGATGGTCTGTTAAAAAATGTATTTTCTAATTCTGGAAACTATTATTAATGTGAAATTGATTTCATAGCAAGTATCACTTGCTTTGTGAAATTCCGGATAAAAATTTTAACCTAATTCCTTCTCAGTCAGTTTGCCCCCTGGGGGGCCCTCGTAATGGGGGATGAGGTGCTTCCGGTACGGTGGTTAGTTCTCGCAAACCCGGTGGGTACACTAATAGGTGGGGATTAGAGTCCTCCCATAAATGATGGGACGTACTTCCTTCGGGGAGGGTTGTACCGTGGCCGGTGATGTCCATCAGGACACAACCACAGTTCCTGTTGAGGTGGTCCGGTCATTCAATGCTTATGGTTAATCCGTGTGCCTTGGCGGCGGGTCGGAGAGTCTATTCTATGACTTTACTCAGTTTAGGGAGGAGCTATCGTTGCAGGAGCATGAAAATGCAAGCAGTCATTAGTTTTTTGAGGTCGGATAATACAATTGAGCAGAAATATATTGTTATAAACCGTTAATTTTGCTTCCCAACGAGAATAGTTTCATCGTAAAAAACACCGTTTTACGATCAAACCTGTTGCGTGCTGAGTAAGTGCAGCGTCAGTGCTCTCCGAGCTTGGCGACAAACATAGCGACTTGGTGACGAATTTTTCAACTTCTTAAAAAATTGGCATTGCTGGAAACTTTTAGAATTTAACTATCTCACATAACCTATGTTCTCTCCTGCGTTGAGTAGGTGACGTGGCATGGAAAAGACAATAAAATAGCATGCTGTATTGTATAACGAATAATCTTACTAATGTGCCATCCAAATCTCGTGATGAACCAAATTAGAAGCAATGATTGCATATATTGTTAGAAACCTGTAATTTTGCTTACAAGCAAAAATTGTGTCATCATAAGTAAGACCATTTCAGCCTTGTTGCGTGCTGAGCGGGTTATCTCTAAGCTTGTCGACAAGCTTGGCAGCCATTTCTCGATTTGGTGACAAAATAATTTTTGCTGGTATTTTCGAGAATTTTCAAGATCCATTCAATAGAAACTGGAATGCGCCCTGATTGGCCCAAAAGGTGCTCAAATGGCCACCCGGGTGCTATAAAATGGCGGTTGTCTCCAGTTGCAGGGGTAATTTGAAGCATGCTCGTAGTCGTAGACAAGTAATGAGTCTTCGAGAGAATAGCGAGTTAACAATGGAGTGCTAGCCTGGTGTGGAGCTCAGGTGAGCGCTGAACTACTGTTTGTCGGGTCCTGTTGCTTTCTGTATATGCAGAGTCACATCGTGTGTGGATTAACCAGTCGTGCAGTAGTGAGTCGGCAGTTGGATACAGCTAAAGCGAGGAAACAGTGGCGAATTGCAGACGTTTGGAGAGATCGTAGAGCGAATACCAAGAACCATCCGTCACCCCCGTCCAATTGTAGAGTTTCCTAGCCCCTTAGGGTTACAAATAAAGTTATTTAAAGTCAATACCGTGTTTTCGTTTTTTCGTTAAGCAATACGAGTTTCCCCCCATGCATGATTTTTTAATTGCAGAAAAAAGAAATCATATTTAAATTCTCTGTGACATAACTAGCTGAAATCATCAATATTACATTCAATATAATATGCTAGAATTAAACAATATCAAATTTTTGTTTATGTGACTTTCTTTTACTAAAAATTATTATGAATTTCACTAGAAAAGTTATTGGAAATGATTCATAAAAGCTAATTCATAATATATATATATATATATATATTTAAATTTATGTCATTTCAGAATTTAAGTGCAGGGATATGAAAGATAGTAGCAAATAGAAACATGTATGATATTAATTATAAAAATCTTATCTTACTTATCTTATCTAGCCTTATCTTAAATAGCCTTATCTTATCTATGCTTTCATATAATATGTGGTAATTAACCCCTTAACCAGTTTACCCGTACGCCGTGCGTGCATCAAATTATCTCATTTTTACTCTTTCAAACAACAATTAAGCTATTCATAATTGTTATATTGCTATACAATTATACATAGAATAAATAAATATCTGAAGTGTTCTCTATAAATTCTTAAATGAATCGAAACAACAAAGCATTCCAAGATTGGAGAGAGCATCTTTATTTCGTAGCAAAGAAAATAAACCAGTGAAAGGGTTAAATGAATATAATTCTACGATGGCACGTAAAGGTTTAAACGGTGTTCATTTAGTTAAAGACCTTTAATAAATGGACTTTCATATATAACGCTGCTCATTACAATGCAGGCCAAGCGTATTTGATTGTGCATCAATTTCTTTTATGAAACTCAGAAATATGGTAATAACAATATTAAGAGTTGCCTGAGTTAAAAGAAGAAAAAAGCAAATATTATTAAGCTTCATTAAATATTTGATTTAAATTCGGTTTCAATTTTGCATTTAGAATGTACAGTAAAAAATGAAAAGGAAATACACGTGAGAAAACATTATGACAAGTTTGCAAAGAATAGCCAATGGGTGTCATAGAAAGGAAAGGTATAAGACGGTTGGGAGCATTGAAAAGAAATACTACTCCTATAAATGAGTCGGTTTGGATATTAAGTAGATTTCATATAAACCAAACTATGAGACTACAGTCATTATTTAACCTATGGCATGACGGAAAAAAACCCGTATTCCTGATTTTAATAGAATGCTCAGAAGTAAAAATATAGTATGATTAACATTTATTTACTGATGATGATTTTTACGGAATTAAGAATTATCTTTAAACGAGAAATTTTATATATTGATTAATTACATGTAATGTATAAATGCTTTAAATATTTCTTATTTATTAAACAATATAATTTAGTTAAAAAATTATACTAATTTTCTCGTTTATTCAGAGATCAATATGTATTGAAATGCATCTCATTTTCCTGCAGATTCCGGAGCTGCACCCCCCGAAGGAGTTCCGCACCTTCGATGCCGCCAAGGGTCGGTGGGTGAGGCACGTTCTCATTTAAGAAAATGTAAGCATTTCTTTCGCGCACAGTTTATTCTCTTTATTATTCGTTCAGTAAATAGAATTAAAAAATTCAGAGGTGTGTAATATATTTCAATTCATCGGCAGAAAAAGAAACTGGCTGTTAGCATTTTTGACGGAAATAATTTAAAATCAGGAATCGCCTTTTTTTAAAAAATACTAAAAACAAAAAACTGTTGTCATACTTGAATTATTAAATCAAATTAAATCAAAATTTTAAAACACAAATAAAGTTGGTGCGACAGGAGAGAGAGCATCACCCCCTTTTCGCCAAGGTTATATAGCGCTAAATATGGCAATCCGATGTTGTTGGAGGATATTTTTCTCCGGGAAATAAGCAGCAAGAGCGTGGAGAGTTGACGATTTTGAAAAGTGCGCCAAGGTGGTGATGTTTTCTACGCATCAACCATAAAGTTCATTAAATTCTTTTTTTATTTGTTTATAGTGTTCAAAGATATCTGCCTCTTAATGATTGGTGAATATTTTGTGAATATGGCGACAAACAATGAGTAACTTGTTCTGTAGTCATACTTCTATTTCAGTGGGGAATTTTATATTTAAAAGATAAATTTTTTGTATAGATCAGACAATAGATGAGAGATGGTCTATGTGGATTTAGAGGCCACTAAAACGTTAAGAGCTTTATATTTTCAATGTTAATAAAGTAAACTAATTAATAGAGTGTTATTAGAAAAATCTATTTGATTATTTCAAAAAATTAAGTTATTTCATTGTTAGATATGCATCTTTTTCAAATAAAAGTGTAAATTATTACTTGCATTTATATCCCTCGTTTAATCAATCTTAGTTCTTGCATTTCTGTATTAATTTAAATAAAATCATGCATTCGAGTTAAGAAATAATAATTGTTCTTCTTTAGGAGAGTTGCGAACCCCCGACGCACAGCTTCATGCAAGAAATGACCAACAACAGGCCATAATTTTCTGTTTGACTTATTTTAGAATATTTAAGCCAATTAAATAGTATTTAAGTTAATTTCTAAAATTTTAGATTTTAAGATTCTAAATTTACATGCTGCAATCTTTTTTGGCAATTTATATTAATATATAAATGTATACATGCGATTGTAGCAACTAATTTGGAGAAGGAAATCAAAATTTTAAAATATTCAATTAGTAGATTTTAAGCTACTTTTAGTCTTAAGTTTTAATAATTAAGTGTAATTATAAGTAAATTTTTTAGGTTTATTGAAGCATTTTATTTGACTGCATGTAATATTTCCTCTTTTAAGTCATAATTTCAAATTTCTTATATTTATTTCTCATATACAGACACTGTCTCTTTTGTCCATCCAGAAATCCTGCATTCCTTCAGGTAGCTTCATTTCACTTTTTCCTCTTCGCGCAAATATTCCATCTCCTTTTCGTCTTCTCAGTTTCAGTCCAGAATCCGGCATTCTCTTTCGGTCGTTCTTCATTTTTCTCTTTGGCCCATTTCCTTTGATTTTTGTCCACGTAATTCATTTTGTGGTTTTCTTTCTTAATATTTTTCTTAATTTTTTGGCTTCCTCTTTCCATTTTTATTGTTTCTTTCAATTTACCTTTTTTGTCTTCTTCCATGTGTTTCAATTCGAGTTTGCCTTCTATTCACCACTCCATACGTTCCATTTTGAGTTTGCTCACTATGAACCACTCCATCTGTTTTATTCAGAATTTTCTTTCTATCCAAACTCCATCTTCCAGGTATATGAACACCAATAATTGCACCAAATGACCATGTCCCATGATTGACCACCTGTAGCTGCGCCACTTCACCAACATAGCATCAATGCTCCCAGATATGAATGCCCAAGCGTGATTGTACCATCTCACCAACTTATCATCGATGCTCCCACATATGAATGCCCACTCGTGATTGTACCATCTCACCAACTTATCCTCGATGCTCCCACATATGAATGCCCACTCGTGATTGTACCATCAAACCAACTTATCAATGCTCCCACATATGAATGCCCACTCGTGATTGTACCATATGAATAACTTATCATCAATGCTCCCACATATGAATGTCCACTCGTGATTGTACCATATGACCAACTTATCATCAATGCTCCCACATATGAATG
>JAOUZG010048027.1:10752-28800 GCA_026289955.1 Argiope argentata
ATTGTACCATATGACCAACTTATCATCAATGCTCCCACATATGAATGTCCAAACGTGATTATACCATCAGATAGATCCATCATCCAGACACCAGCATGAAAATTACCATCCATGATTGCTTCCATTCAATTCAGTTTAATTTCATAATAAAAAAACCTGCAAATAAAACCTATACTCAAAAAAAACTGGGGATAAAGGAGTAATTAGCCCTTTATTTACCGACGTTACTTTAAAGTAACATTTAAATCTGGCTGATATCACCAGATTATGATTTGACTGTTTTTATGATTATTTTTTCTAACTGCTTTTAAATAGCAGGATGAGAGTGTTTATAATAGAAAGCAAAAGTTATAAACTAAAAAGAGCACCCAAAACGTTTTAATTATTAAACTAATTACTTTATTTATTTCAATTAATAAAAAAAAAGTTTTCTCATTCTTTGGATTTAGTCTCTCACTATAACTTAACTAAATTTTTAAAATAATGTTTAAAAATTGATGGTAAAATAATTCGGTAAATAAAGGGTTAAACTTTAATTATTACTGAAACGCGTATTCACTGCCATTTTGATGGTTTTGTGAATTTTAAGTGTGCAAAATCAGTTTCAGAATGGTCTTATCACAGAATTAAAAAAAAGTAATCGCGGTTTTGCAGAGGAAGCTTGGTATCTGAAACAATATTTTTCTCTTTAATTGCTGAAATTAACTGAAAATAAATTAATCATAAGTAAGATGAAAACAACAATACTAAACAATCTAAAAAACAGTAATCAAGCCCTTAGATTTGTAATGTTTTGTTACGAAATATTTCAAGACTTGTTTATTCCATTATGATTTGACAAATAAATCGTACTAAGACATACGTAAGCAAAAGGTTTCTAAAATCAGAAACAGTTGATTACAATTCTTTGTTTATATAAGAAAACTAGGGTATATACAAATTCTGTAATCTCTTTAATCTATCCATTTAACATTGCTATTTCTCGAAAGTATTTAAATCTATTTGCAAAGAAAGTGTAATGAAGCCCTAATAAAAAGTATAACATTCACAGAGCACCCATTTGTGTGGGTTCATTCAGATATTTTTTTGGTTTAATGAATTTATTTTGCCCTTTTATTTTTCATTAAAAATGCACGTGATTATTTTCATTTTGAAATCGAATCAATATAAAACCAAGATGAAATTATGACTTTGATGCATTCAAAATATTTATTTTTTCCTTTTTGAAGTGTAAATATTCTTTTCATGAGTATATTTAATATACAAAATATTAAATGTTATTATTTTGAATTTTTTTCTTTGAATAAAAATAAATTTTTATCATGAATATATTCAAGAAAATAAAATAATAAAATAACTTATACAAGAAACCAGAAAAAAGACTAGATATTTCAGATAATTATTTGCCCGTTAGCTGCAAGAATGATTTGAATTCCGGAAATTTCCTTTTTACAGTCACTTAACTTGCCTTTGTTTTGTGATGATTACAGTTGATGAAATCATAGTCCAATTTTAAGACTTTAGGTATAAGTTTTTATTTCTAAAGAGAACTCTGCATGAGATATCTAATAAATTAATAATAAATCTTCCTGCTCTGCAACATTGATTCATATTTTGAACAGAGGACATAATTTCCTTTAAAAAACAATCGAAGCAAATAGGTATGATGATTAGAATCAATGTATGAAAATATATTCTTTAGTCAAATATATTAAACGAAATCTAATTACTATATTGTGTTGAACAACACCATATATTGTTCGTTGTGATAATAATTACTTTTTTCCTTTTGGAAACATTTATATATAAACTAAAAAATCTTGAGAATATTTTGAATTTCGAATATTTGGAATTCGAATTTTGAAATCTTAGAATATTTGAAAGTCGCATACCCTTTTACCAACCAACAGCAAGCCTACCAAGTTTCCTCTGCAGGGGTCAGGGAAGGGGGGCGGGGAACGACGGTAGCCCACCTCCACGCGGTGTTCCTCGGGCAACGTGCTGCTAACAGCAGTAACGGCGAAGAGGCTACTCGGATGCAACAGTTCTTTTATATATTCTTTTTTTACACAATCTTTGGAGAAGAATTTTACGTTACGCAATGATAGAAGAATTTCATTAAAAAAAAAGACTTCAAATGTTTATGATCATGCGAGAACGTAATGTTGTTTTCGTTTGAAGTGTTTGAAGTGAAGTCTAAAATTGCGTGGACAACAAAGTGGCCATTTATCGTTTTTCAGACATCCATTTTTCTTTTTTAGGGCTATTAGAAAATATTGCAGAAGGCTGTCTGTCACATTAGACGGTTTATCACAAACTAAAGTTGCAAATTGATTTAAAATTTATTCATTCTTTGAATTTTTATGAATTATCCTAATTAATTAATTGAATCCTTCGACCAGCCCAAACCAGTGTGAAGCAATCACGAAACTATCAGATTACGCATGCGTCGAGATTTAGAAACACGATGTTTTTTTTAATCTCAAAATCTATCAAGCTCTGTCAGATACATGTATATAGAGAGAGACATGGACAAACAAACCGATAGAGAAATCTCGTCAATGTTTCAAACCGGTTTAAACTGGTTAGTGAATTAAAATAAATAATGATTTTTAAAAATAATAAGGATCTTATATGCTAGCTTGAAATTTGTGATCGGAAATTTCATTTCCTTTTTTTTGAATTTTATTTCATGTAAAATGGTATTCTATAACCTTATTCTAAAACTTTTTAATAATAATTATTAAAATTTTGCTCTTTTTTAAACTTAACGGTTTTTTAACAACGAGAAATCCCCCCTTTTTTTCCAAGTAGTTATTACTATACTACATATAACTTACTATGGATTCCCTTCTACCAACAGTATTTAATTTTTTGTAAAACACACAAACACACAAAATTCTGAAAAATGCAGAATTCTTAATATGGACCTTTTTTGAAAAATTACTGCAAACCTGAAAGCTAATTCCATACCATTAAATATAAAACATATATTTCTGAGCATTCACCAAGACGTTCACACCTCTATTTACATTTCTAAGAAAGCCTTAGACTTTCGAAATGTAGCATAAATTCAAAAAAACACCACATGAAGACAAAAACACCACATATTGTTTTAAATCATAATATAAAACATATCCAAATTTGCCTGTAACAATTTTAAAGTGTGACACAAGTTATTCTAAATGGTTTGTAGTCAAAAAGCGCAAAAATGTAATGAAACAAGATATTACATTTGTTTATTAAATATAAAAAGAAAAATTAACGAAAGAACAACACAAATCATTATCACAAAACATTAAAAAAATAATTCACAAATCAAAATTGATTAAATGTGTTTAACTATTCTTCTTGATCGATGCAGTTGTAACTTTTGATCCTTTACTCCAAATGGCACGGTGGGGAGTCTCATTGGAGTTTTGAGGCAGGCAACAAAAAGAACGCTCTATTAGGTTATTTGATGCAAGTTTTCGATAAATTGGCCATATTTTTGCAAATGAGCTTCTTTTACAGGTGTTTGAATCTGAAAAGTGGATGTATAAACACAGTTTACTCTCCTGTCTTCAATCAAAAATTCAGATGATCCTATAAAGAAATAATTTTTTTAAAAACCATTTTTTGAGTCTTGGCCTCGATTATGAAGTAGACATCTGCCTTGAAGTCTAAATTTGTAGAGAGACTAAGATGTCGAGTTTAGTAATTTCATCAAGGTAGTTTAAATTTGTGCAGTTACTTCATTTCAATCAGCAGTGTAGTTGAATTACTTTAAATAAAGAATGTAATTTGGTGTTTGATTTCAGAAGACTGTTTTTAGAATATTTTCTCGCCTCGATATCAGTGGTAGCTTCTCTCTTTCTCTCTATTTTTTTGTTGATGATTCAGGAAACAGCACTGTCATTTTTTAAAATTAATGTTTAGATTGTATTAAAGTGTCTCTAAATTTCTTACCACTTTATTTGATGTTACTTTTAAATTTGAATTTCTAAAGATTTTAAATTTAACACCATAAAACAAGATTTGAAACTCGAAATACCGAAATGATCTTTTTAAAAATTTATTTGCTTGCAACTAAGGATTTAGAAAATATAATATTTTCTCAAGCAATTTTTCAAGGTGTTTTTTGATGCTTAACAGTGAACTTTCTTCCAAACATTTCTCTGAGAGTTGAATATTTGAAATAATATAAGAAATAGACGTATAAATTGGAGTCTACATTATTAAAGGAAATAGTTTCCTTATTATAGTTGAAAATATTTAAACATTTCAAAAACAACTGAAGCAGTCTCATAAAAAGGAATTTAGGTCATGGAACAGATGCATTTATCAAATAATTATTATCATTGAATCATAATACTTTTTTCAAAAAATAATGATTGTTGTTTTAAGCTTTATAAATTTCTAAATTTTCATTTTTCTTTGGAGTACTGTTATTCTAATTGGGATTATAAATATGTTTCACAATTAAATTGCGCTTTATAATTGATATTGGTCACATTTTCTTTTCAGACGTTATTTCAAATGGCTTAACAAGGATTATTTGTGATATTTTATTTAAACATGCGGCTGGTAAAACATTAAAAACATTCTATAATAGGATTAAATATATTCTATATAAGGTTATCCCCTTTTTGAATTAGATAAGTAGAATAAAATGAGCAATTACCAAAGCAAATGAAGCTTTTTGTATTGTCGAAATATATTTAATTCTGAGGAAAAATTAAGTTCGTCATTATTTACTTGAAAACTGTTTAAATACTCTATAATATGCTGTTTAAATATGTTTACAATCTAAATACTATCTTTATACTATTTTCAAATGTTAATAAATAGGCTTGTAATGAACGTTATATGACGTGGTATGAATTGTAAAGGTCTGACATGATTTACAGAAATTTCTTTGTTTTATATCAATTGGCTTTCTTTTCAAATATCAAGTTTGGCAATATCGTATTATCGTCACATTATTTCAATTTACATTGAAATATCTCGTTTTGAAAATATCTAATTTATTTTACTTGAAAAGCAATTCTGTTTGAAATGGAATTTTGATGAGATTATAAAAATGAGACAAAACTCATTAAAGTATGTTAAAATAAATATGCAATTAAATGATTTTCCTTTACATAATGGACGAAATAAGTAATTTTCTTTAAGAATACAACGATTTCTGTTAATGTTAAATTAAAAACTAACATAATACAGTATATTTCATTATTGCTTCTTAGCTTTTCTATCGGTATGTTTATGGCTTATTTATATAGAAGTAAAATTTAATCGATAAAATTAGAATAGTACTAAGACAAATGTAAACAGTAATGAATCTAATTTAAATCAAAAGTAGTTTATAATATATATATATATAATATAAAATACTCAAAAATCGGAAACTTGAAAATTGGAAGCTATTTTTAATGCATTTTATAAATGCTTTTTTCCCTCAAATAAATTTAATACAGCTTTTTACAAAGATGTTGAATAAATTATTGTTTGAAGAATGGATAAGTACTCTATTATTCTTTAAAAAATATTATAACTTTAAATATAAAGAAATATGTTTTAGGAAAGAATTAGAAATACTCCGAAATTAATTTGTGAAAATAACAACAATAAAAAATTCTGCTCAAGTTTTAATTTTGGAAAAAAAAATTATTCATACATTTCAAATCAATTTATTTTAAGCAAAGAATCATTCAAGTAGAAATAATTTCAAAATATGTTTTTGTTAAAATTGCTGCTCAAGAACTCCCCGAACAAAAATTTTATTCTTTTAAGCGTTAGGACATTTAAATTTTCCATGAAATGAGTTTTTCTCCTTTGATGTATAATTTGTAATCCGCCAAATCCAGCTTCCAATTTAATTCAGATACCTTTTTTTTCCAATGTTGATAAAATGTATCTGAAAAATGCAATAAAAGTTCCGATATGAAATCATTGTTGGAAAATTAAATATCAGACGCTATGTTTAACTATCGCTGTTTAACTATCGCTGTTATCTCTTGCTTAAATAGAAACATATTTGCTTCATTTCACTTTGCGCATTCGTTTCTCAAAATAATCGTTTGAAATATGACTTTTATTTTAATAATGAGATATCGAATAAAAACAGGTATGATTTAAAAGAAACAACACGTTTTATTTTATAATTTAAAAAAAATCGAGCTATTTATGGTTATTTCGTAGCAGTGACGAATTGAACTGTGTTAAACAGTAACGTAATAGATGAAAGATATTTTAATGGAAGTAAATATTGAAATTGCTTTGCGTTTGTATCTGATTATTGAGAAACTGTGTAAAATCCAATATTCTGAGTTTTTTACTCTGATTATTGAAACATACTGATGAAATATACATTCTGAAAATGTACAATTATTATTTTTCTGATTATTATTATTTTAAGTTTCTCACTAAATTTTAAAATAAAACCCTAAAAGTAATCATACCAAAAAAGCAGTGAATTAAATATTAATGCCATAATTTTTAAATGTCATATTTTTATTTAATATGAGATATTAATTGATACTTCACACACACATATATATTTAAATAAGGTATTTAGAAATTAAATAATATCAATTTTAGTAATTTCTAAATAATAAAGTATTCAGGAACTATTTCCTTTGAAATTCGGATTAGAAACTATCCATTCCTTTGCAGTTATTTAATATCAATTTTTTAAAATTCAGATTAATGTCTGGATATCTTTTTTTTCATAAAGAGAAAGTGATTTCTAAACATTTCACCACGACGTTTAACTTCTACGCGACCCGCTTAGAGGTTCTTCATTGGAATCGGGTCTTGAACCTGAAACCCTCCGAAGTCGAAACCTTACCACCATGCCACCGCGGCGTTAATGTAACGATAGAACCGATAGATGCATATTAATAGATTGGCAACGGCAAGAAATAGTTGCCAAACATCGAAATGTGGTGTAAATCTAGCATTTTTATTAGAATATTTGATGATTGATTCACGTTAGGAAATCAGTAAAAAAGTATGAAAATTCGATTATCTTATTTTCGATACTCCCCTCCCTAGCCTTTTAAAACCAAATTTTGACGTAGCCACCAGGTTCAGACCTCGATTTTTTACTCCAAACGATTGTATTTTCCAGTTATTTCTTTTATATGTATCCTTAAGTACAGTTAAACAGCAATTCAAAAAGTTAGCAAAGCGTAATTAGAATTTTTATCCTAAAATTTGGTTTGAATATTGGACTGGAATGGCACAGGGACTCACAATTGGGCATGCTGCTCTAAAGCTTATAAGAAATACAAGGGTACTTAATATTCATATGCATAAAAAACCTTTCGTTAAAAAAACGAAGAGCAATGAAAAATGTCTCTCCTTTTCCCTTATTTTCCTTTTTCTGAATGCCTGATACTCTTAGAAATTTAATATTTCCAATGAAACACACAAATAACTTTTCGAGATCCATCATTCGACTCAATAGATAATCTAGCTACGAAACGTTTCTTAAGCGTAATTTGAATTACTTTAACACGTTTCCTCTAAGCGTAAAAAAGCTATTTTTTTATATTTTGCTCTTATACATGCACAAACTTTCAAGAAATGAAAGTTTTTTTCCCGGCTAATGACCAAAACAGTTACGACAAGTATTCAGAAAAA
This sequence comes from Argiope argentata, assembly GCA_026289955.1. Lineage (NCBI taxonomy): Eukaryota > Metazoa > Arthropoda > Arachnida > Araneae > Araneidae > Argiope > Argiope argentata. The sequence continues at coordinate 18,379 of JAOUZG010048027.1, forward strand.
AAGGAGGAAACTCACTCAATTCCCAGACATTGAACATTACCGTCCAGCAGGCAATAGTAAATAGGATGGGAAACAGAAATCTCCTATACGATTCAGTTCGATATTTTCTCCAAAATCTTTCACTGCAAAATAAGCTGCGAAGATAATTGAAAATTGTTTTATTTTTCTGAACAGCATTTAATGTTTTAGAGGCCGCTGCTTGTGATATCGTGTCGTTCTTGCCGCTTCCTTTAAGTCGACAAATGTTTTTTCTACTGGAAAGTAGAATTGCCATAGTGGATTGCTGAAGAAAAGTAATGGCTTTTTTGCTCTGTCATTATTTTGTTTTCCCGTAGAAAAGAAATAGAAAGGCAATTTTTATTCTCTGGCATTACTCTTAAGACCTGCCTTTTTATTTCAAAAATTCTCTAGATAAGTTTATTTTTTAATGAAATCTTTATAGAAAGGTATCAATATTATATCAACATATATCATTATCTTGATTATTAATATTAAATCTTGATTATTTATATTTAAAAAAAAGGTCTGCTAGTATTCTTTAGCAACTTGCACCATTAATCTGATGGCAATATGCATTGTATTATGATTTTGCCCAAGACCAATGGATTTTGTAAAGATAAAGTTCTCAAGTTAGATATTTCTACTTATTTTTTTGTTTTCCTTTATCTCTGACCCTTTTTATAATCTGAAATATCATAAACGAGGTCATAGCATCAATACTTGAGTCGTTTTAAAAGTTTACAATCGTTTCTGTATTTGTATGTCCAATTTGAATCACTGAACTATAAGGAAAAAATCTAGCTTCGATAATCTTATTGTTGAGGTTTCTTATCTCCATACACCCCCCCTAACCATGCCGGAGATTTAAAGCCATAATTCAGCGTCAGTTACTTCAGTAACACACAATATACGGCCAGGAATGTTTTATCGATATTAATGCTTCTTAGACCTTTTCACGAGGGGAATTTGATTCACACGTTTCACATTCCCTTAATTTATATCTGCATCAAAGAACGATCACATCTGCTGTGATAGTGCATAGTGATCGTCTGATACGTGCACCGGCCACCATATACAGAGGTAGTCTTCGGACGGCGGAGCCATGGGATGTGAATCCAATTCTCTACAAACCTGGCAATACTGGCTCACAATCTTATTTATTGGTAGTCTTGTTGTTGTTACTTATGGCGCTTGAAATGGACAAGCCCCTTGCTGATGCATCATAGGATTTAAGCCGAAATAAGTGTCTCTTGTTTGAAGTAGTGTCAACTGGGGCCAAGAGCACGGCTTTAGCTACACTCTCATCGCATTCTCTTGCACAGCCCGTTTTTACAGAGCGGCACATTCTTACGCCTCACAGATAGAACACAGAAGAACTACCATGCCCGAACCGGAACTCGAACCCTGGACACCCAGATAACGAGGAAGACACGCTACATCAGTAACAAGATGCGGTATTGCTAGTCTTAAACGATTACTAAGTTTCAGATTAAATTCTCCAAAATATTGGTTGTTTGTCGATCCGAATATTCTATTTCATGTGAATTCAGTTTGGAGACAATCGAGTAAGTAGATCTGGTTCAAATTTAATTCGTTGATGTCAATCATCGTTTGGTGTAGAATTTTTGAGGAGGAGGGTGGCTGAGGTGTTGTTCTCATAATCTGCCCATGGTTTACAAATGTGAGAGCCGTCACCAAAATAACAATATTCTTGCTTTTAAACGTGTCGTTAACATAACTCAACTAAACTTTCATGTGAATGTAATGTTGGCGTGAATAGGAATTTAATGCACGTCTTCATCGTGATATGGTCGTCCCGCGTTTGAATCCAGGTCAGGACGGGGCTGTTCTTCTGTGTTCTATCAGTGAGACTGTGCCTCCCGCTCCTGTAAAAAGGAGTCTGTGCAAGCGAATATGATGTGTGTCATCTTCATATGAACCCTCGGGGAATATGGGATCCATACCCTCAGAAGCTACTACACCCTTCTTTCCGTTGTAAAGAGGATACATAATCATCATCATGTTAATTTAACTTCAGAAAACTGCAACGAACAAGATGAAATTCATTGTCATCTTTTTAAACGAAATTGTAGACCTTTATGAAATGTTTGATCGAAGTCATTAAATGAGGAGGCTTCATATCTATTATTTCTATAATAACAGTGATCCCAAAACCATCCATTTTATGTAGATGTGAGAGAAAATTAATGAGAAGGTAATTTTAGTGTCTTCCAATTGCACCAGAGTTTGAGTGCAAGGAATACAAGGTACTGGATGTAGAATTTACATAAAATATATTTCCCATCTTATAAAGTTTCATCTTGTACGGGATATATTTCTGAAATACAAGGTAGTAACAGGAGATAAATCATAAGATGATACATATTTTAGCTGATACTTCCCGTAACTTTCGACGACTTCCGAAAAGTCGAAAAAAAATTACTGACTCGGGGCTATTGGACAGCGTACAAAACGTTGAAGTGAATCTTTAAAATCACATTTGAACTGCAAGAGATCTGAATGTGCTTTTCCTTTCGTCTGCTGTGTCAATATTTTGAAGTGCATGTCGGATATTGCATGTCTGTGTAAGCATTGAGAGATCCAGAAAGAGCGCGAGGATATTTCTTTCCCATTTTCATTCAAACATTTCCTTCGAAATTTTTCAAGGGGCATTTTTATTACTTTAAAGTATTTCCGTTTGTAGAATGGATATTTTGAAACTCTATGTAAGGAATATGCAAAATAACATAACACAAATCAATTGATCACTATTTGGAAAGTTAAACGTAAATGCATATAAATAAGTATTTGATTATTAGATCTATGTTATTTGGTTACAAATTATGCATGGTTTTAATATAAACAAATAACATTAAAAAATTTAAAGTCAATTCCTACTTGAGTCAACAGAGAAAAAATTATTTTAGTAATTTTTTATTAAATAATTGCGATTAATATAAATAATTTATCCAAAAAAAATTTGATTTTCGCAAGAATTCAACTCGCGTTCTTCGGCCTTTAATCGGCCACTTTTTAAACTCAACTCTGTAAAAAGCTTAAACGAGGAATAACAGAAATTATAATAGGTATAAACGTATGATTTGCCCCATAAATCTCAGATCACTAGCCTAACCTAGTCAATTCCTATTGTAGGAATTCCTGGCCTCACCATAACATGATGTAACACTTTCGCGCAAGCGCATTGGTGACGTCAGGGGAAAATACTATGACCCCACAGGAACAGCTGTGAGTTTCAGTTTCGGTTTCGGTTTAGTGTAGCTTTGGTTGGATTAGGAGTAAGAACGGATCCAAAGATGGTTGTATGCGATGTGAATGATTCCTACAACTAAAATGAATTATGTATATATTTGTAAATAATTATCTGTGCCTGAGTCCTCGTCCAGCAAATAAAAAAAAGATGAAGATGAAAATCCTGGACTAATGCTTTCGATGTTCTGATCTAATTCATGTTGGAATACCTCGATTCTATTTGGTTTAGAAGTTCCCGGAACGACAAGGTAAGAGTGAATTTTCTCTTACATTTAGATATTTGAATTTGGAGCCCAGAAATCCCAAAACCTACTTAGGATAACAAAGAAACATTTTAGTGTAGTTACTATTTATTAAAAAAAATTACAATTTATATAAATATCAAAATATTTTTGATATTCGCATGTATTGAACTCGCATTAATCATTTTCATGTGAAAAATACTGAAATCCTCGCATATTTCCGATTGAACTACTGCCCTGTTGATTTCGATTTTCATTAAAAACTTCTACAATTCTATATAAAGTACTAAAAATGAATTAAATCTAATTAATGAATTAGTTTTTTTAAAAAAAAACTTTATTAACGTTGAGTGTAATTTACTACAAGTTTTAAAAAAGGCATTTGAACTTGAATGAATGAATAAAAAGTATTTTACTAATGATTGAACATTTGAACAAGAAATACATATATAGGGAGAATGTGAACTAACAGTAGAAATTGAAAAACAAGAAATTTGAGGGGAAAAAATGTGCATTAAATATGTTTTGGATGAATATACTTCAGAATAAAAGGTAATTTATTTCAATTTTTTACATATTAATTCAATAATTGATTTTAATTTTTAATACTTTAAACAGAGTTTGAGAAATTTTTATTAAAAGCTTAAATCAATAGGCAATAGCTCAATCGGTAAAAGGTGAAAATTTTTAGTTTTTTTTTCACGCGAAGGGGAAGAATATGAGTTCAGTTCTTGTGAAAATCAATCATTTGTTTTTGATAAAGTAATTGTATTAATTGTAATATTTTAATAAAAAATTTGAATATTTTATGAATGTTTTATTTTTTTTACCTAAGTAGGAATTGACTTTAATATTTTTATATTGCTTGTTTATTATTATTAAGATTATGTTTTGTTTAAGTTTATTTATTTATTTTTGAAATTATTATGTTCTTTTTAAGTTACCACTAATTAATTCAATAAATAGTTCTGTTTTTCTTTCTGTTAACCACAAACATTAAGCATGCTTCTAGAATATTCTCTACTCTTGATACAAATGTATGAAAATAAATATTTTTTATTATATCTATTCTTTATTAATAAGTTGTATTTTCCGGAAAAATGTCAAAAATATCTTATTTTTAAATCACATATGTATTTAATCCTTCAAGTTGATGTTTTATAAGATATGCTGAATTACATTATTGTTATATCTGCAATTTATTCTGTTTCTAGCTGTCGAGTTTTCAAATTTGGAAAAAAGGTCAAAGGTCAAATTTGATTTACAAACGTGTGATTATCTCACGCCAAAAATCACTCCAAATTAACAACTTCGCTTTTCCATTTTAATCATTAACATTCAAAGATAAAGCTGCTGCTTTATACATTAGTTTTCGAGCTCCATTTTCCTGCATATTTTGTCCCTCTCTGTTGGAGGATCATAAATAATGTTATTATTTCACAGCGGCATCTCTCTCACGCATCACATATTTCTACTAATTGATGCTGTTCTTAATTAGCATTTAGCGTTTAAAGTTCTTAATGGATGCGTGCTTGATGTTTCGATTCTTTTTCGAATCAATTCCTTGGGGGGTTTGCAAGCGGCGTGTCAGAAATGGTATTTAAATAATGAAATGATATTCGAGGTGTGCCATGTTTTCAGAGCGAACGTGCTGTGAGCTTTCTCAATTTCAAAAGTATAATCGTGAATTTAAAATTTCTTTATGTTAATTATTCACTAGAGGAATTTGAATTTTAGATGCTTCGCATTCGAGACAAAGTGTGATTTCAGCTCGTGTAAAGATTTCAAATGCATCTGGTTCGAGGTTTTGAAATCAAAGTAATGGAGCGAGCACGAATGAAATATTCATTAGGCTTAAATTCGTTCCAACATGGAATTAATTTGTGCAATTAATGTTCTTCATCTTCAATAAAATGATAAGTAGCTATTAATAAGTTTTAATTATAAATTCGATTGTAACAGTAAAAAATTGAGGAATATTTTTTAAATAAAATTGCTCGAAATTATAGAATTAACCCTTAACTGGAGACGGGAGTCAAAATCACTCCGCGTTGCTCGTTATCTTTGATTATCAGGCGGTATTTTGTTCTTAAACACAGTCATATCCTCAGTACCTTCGAGCTGTTGCTAATATAGCCGGTATAAACACGTGAATAGTCGGTAAAAAACGTGAATATAACCAACTTTTTGTTTCTTTTTATGTATTTATTGACTCCATGTCCTTAGTACTGCTTTAAAATTTGTATAATTAAAAAAGAATAAAGGAATGTTCTTAAAATAATATTTTAAAATATTGTATTATTCCTCTTTGTGTGCTAAATTCTAATAATTATTAACGTTAGTCTAATTAGTAATTATTAACATATAATTCAAAACAAAGTAAATACTCATTAATTTTTTATGTTTTCCTAATATTTTTTTTTTCAAAATTTAATATTTTTGATATTTTTAGTAACGACATGATTTCCAGAATGTATTGTATTTCCAAAATAAATACCAATGTTTCTTTAAATAATGGAGTCATTTTTATTCCATATCTTTAGTCGGGTGAGGAAATCCAGGTCTCTATTTCGGGTTAACATTTATTGAAGGCTATATTAACAATTTTAGTTCTTAACAAATAAAAAATATCCACTTTATAAAATAATTTTTATCATTATAAATTTTATGACCAAGATGAATTGAAGGTAGGAACGACAGCACAGAGGTCTTAAAAATCCATTGTCCGTTCACGATAATCCATATATATATATATATATATATATATATATATATATATATAATGTGTGTGTGTGTGTATGTATATATGTATATGTAATCTTCATTAATGTACAAAATTATTATTTTTTATCATCTCTTTTATCTAATCGAATTCTTTAGATATAACATTCACTTCTAAGTTTATTCGAATCATCTATTTTGAAGATTAGTTGTTTCAGTTTAGATTATCTAATTTTATCTGCTTAGGAATCGACACAATAAGTACAAAATGTCACTTTCATTTTCGATGGCAGCTTTCAGTTCCAGCGAAGCGCTGTTTACGATTAAGCCAATCAGTCATTTAAAACCTTCGTCTTGAGGTTAACTTTTAGCGAGTTCAGCCTAGATTTTGCCACAGTTATAGCTTTGACGAAGTGTTTTGATACCTTATATTCAGATTCTCTTATAGTTTGGAATAAAATTTTGGGCGTTCTTGCAGTTGTCATCCTTTTATCATTTTGTCAGAATAAAATTTCATGTCTGAACTATAGCATGCTCTTAATTTTGTATCTAAACCTCATGTCAAGGTAAGTTATTAACTTTTTTGAAATACTTTACTTTTTGAAAATTACAAATTAGTTTTTATTTTCTTAGTTTTGAGATGTTTGTGTTTTTGAATGCGATTCCTAGATCAAGCGAATTTACTTATAATATTCATTCAATTTCTAATTTTTTGATAATTACATATAGTGATATCGGGATCTGTGAGATTGAGATTATGTTTTCCGGACTTCCGAGTTGACGATTTGATTCAGAAACTAAGAAAATTTCTCTTCGTTATAGATCTTTGAAAATGACTCAAGTAATTCAAAACCATTGGTTAACTAATTTCTGAAAAGAATGCAAAAAATTCCCGAATAATCACATATCTTTCATGCCCTACCTAAAATTGAATAGTTACGTATTATTAAATCCTTAATAATAATAAATTAGGAAGTGCGTGTTTACCCTATAAAACAATTAGTAAGATCTAAAAAAATCAAAATTAGCACAAATATGATTTCGAGTGTAAGAAAATGACTCTTGAAGGATTTTTTCAAATTTATAAAAAATTCTTATTATAAAATTTATAATAACTAAAAATGAAACAGTACTTAGCCTTCATACGCTCTCAAAAATATTGTACAAGAGCCATTTTTAAGCAACCTTAAAATACAAAAGTAACTTTTTAAGTATAAGAATTTCATTCCCGTGCACTGGCAATTTTTTGAGCTTGTAGGCGAAGAAAAAAAATTCAATTTTATCATGCATTATCAATGACAAATTCAATTATACTGCCTGGAGGTTAAGATCCTTCGGTTCACACACTTATCCCACTTTCTCGCACTTTAGTTTATAAAACTGTTTCGCGTCTATTTTAAACATTTTTGTTCGCTCTTCATATATTTCACAATTTATATTTTTCGTAACAATTGTTTATATATATATATATATATTCACCTTTGGGCCGAGCTGGCTTGATCGTCAGGTCTCGACTTCGTAACGGTAATATTTCATTTTAGATACCCGATTTCCCCGAAAAACTGTCATGTAAGTGCGTCTGATGCAAGTCAAATGTGTCAAGGTCATACGCCCTCCCACTGGTGTGGTGTGGAAGTTTGGAGAAAGGTTACCAGCTCATGTGTCGTCGTATTTATCTGAATCCATGATTTAAAAATCTGAGGTCTATCCCCAAAATAGCCCTAATGAGACTTTAAAACCAGACGTTAATTTAATATAAATAACCTCATTTCTGTCTTCTATCAAATTTTATGCACTCATTTAAACCTGGTTTTTTAAAAAGTAGTTTTGTGCACTATCCATTTTTAATAATTGTACATTGATATGATTTTAACCCTGTGTTTTTGCTGCAGAGTCAAAACCATGACTTTTGCTCCAGAAAAATCCAAATTCTACTTTTGGTGTTTGTGATATAATTATTTAATGTAGATAAAGCAGCAAAAAAAGCTAAACAAATTTTCCTCACATTCACATGCAGAAACGAATCTATATTTCTTTTTATTTTCACATCCATAGTGGTTTAATTCCTTTACGTGTTCAATTTTATTTTAACCTATATTTGATAGAATGTAATCCCTATCTAAATTCTTTCTTTAATATTTATTTTTACCACTTTCTTACAAGGAATCTGGAATTTTAAAAAATGGATGAAAAAGCGCCATCTATACATCCTTTCAGAAAGTATCGGTCGCAAGAAATGAAATATTTCGTCGCAGGAGCATTAGCAGAGAAGCGTTCCGTAACAGGATTATCGCTGATTAGGATTAAAAGCGAGGGCCCGAGAACTCGTTAACCCTTCGCCTCCGCTTGCCATTGGCAGATGCATCTTTCTTGTTAATTGCGCCTCCCGACCCTGTTAAGTGTCATTTCTCATCACTGGTGTTAAGAAGTTAGGGGGTGGTAACTTGTCGCAGAGATTTATGCTAGATGAGATTTGAAGATGGTGGATTATTGTGGTTGCTTTAGCTTACAAAAAACAAAATCGAAAGATAATTTTTTTTGCGTTAAAAATATAGTTTCACAATATGCATACTAAAAGTTAAAAGAAAAAAAAATAATAACTCTTAATTGGGGAGTGAAAATTTGGGGAGGTGCTGTCTTCGAGACCGCATTTTCTTCACACCCAAATTAAATTTTATAATGCAAGTATTAGTATGAAAATCGGCCCATTTATTCTGCAGATATTTTCCTGATAAATAAATATGTTTTAGATACTTCTCACAATTCATTAACATAGAAAAAAGTAATTGCTTTTGGATATATATCATCTTCTCAAATTACATGCTACAGCAATTAATATTCTTGAAAACACATATTAATTTTTACTATTTAAAGCATATTTATGTTTTCAGTACTCAAACGCATATAGAAAAAAATATGAAAAATAAACATATAAACTTTTTTAAAGAGTTGTGAACACTCGTAGCATGGATTTCTAGAGCATTTTAAACATATAGGGTAAGAACTAGTATAAAATTCAGGCTGTAAATTCTGTACATATTTCTATTTATATATTATTATATTTTAACAATTTTTCAAAATATATTGTAAATACTTCAAATATATTCAAAATATATTAAATGAATTAGATTTGAATATACATATCAGAATGCCGGCATCCTGGCATAGGGGTAACATGCCTTTCTGGTGATCTAGGCGTCTCAGGCTCTTGTCCCGGTTTGGGTATGGCTGTTTTTCTGTGTGCTATATGTAAGGTGCATAAATGTGCCTCCCTGTAAAAAGGGGCTGTATAAGCGAATGCGATGAGTGAGTAGCAAAAGTCGTACTCTTGGCCCTAGTTGGCGCTACTACAAAGAGTCAAGAGACGTTGATTGACTACCTCTGTCAATTTATCCATGTCAAGGGCCAAAAAAAAAAATACAGCAAAATATCAGAATCAGTCGAATGCGAACTTAAATCTAAAATAGTCTTCGGTACAATTATTCTCATCACTCAAATCCCTTTCTGCTCCATTTAAAAATCTCTGCGGCGCTGCTTCATAACGAAGGTTCTGTAGGTTGGTTGATATTTCAAATACAAAGTTTTAGGACCATCTGCTAAGTCTTGTATAATATTGGAACGCTAAAAAGAAGATGTGATCTCACAGAAAGAAGTAGTTGGAATATTTTTTTAAAAAAAACCTCTGTCTAAAACGGTTGTAAAGTTGCACGTGTTGTGAAAATCACGAAACCGGAAAGTATTATTAATTAATCTATTCTATTGAGCAAAAATAGAAAAGGATTGACCAAAAGCTCAATCTTAGTGGTCTCAGAAACCGCACCTCCCCAGTTAAAAGTCAAATTACATATGAAATGTCAATGAAAGGTAAATTTTAAGAGTAAATGTTGTAAAACAGGGACGATTAATATTATTTGAAATCCACTAAAGCATATATTAGATTATCACGAATAAGAATTTATTCAGGCAAACGATTTTCTGCTGAAGACATTAATCACTACATTCAAGAAACACGTTAAGAAATTGTGTTTATTTGCGAGTCAATATTCGATCATGATAAACTGAGCTTTAAGTTACGGTCAATTACTACCATGCTCCATTCTATTTCAAGACTAGATCTAGAAAATGGTAATTTAAAATAAATATACAAATGGTTATTTTTGAATTCAAAATTTTAAAAACTTTACTTAAT